>JBAGKP010000018.1:3492359-3503759 GCA_037177255.1 Melanotaenia maccullochi
ACATCCACCACCGCTGCAGGTGGAAGAGAGTCTATAGGCGGAACCAGGGATCACTGTGTGTGTGTGTGTGTGTGTGTACTTTTATTTAGTTCAGGCTGTATAAAATGTATTTCTACTGACAACTTTGTGTATTAAATTTCTCTCTGTTTTACTTTATTTGTTGTAGATGTAATACTGATATGAAATAACACAATTCTCTCCATCAGAATGTAGTTTAAAAATATATTTCAGGCTTTCAAGTTCTTCACAGTGAGAAAACAAAGCATCAATTGACAGTTATGTTAATTTATTTAATCAACCAAAATGTAAATGTAGAATATTCCAGCGTCTCAAACATAAAGATCAAACGTTTATTTAGATTTTACTTAAATAATGTTAAGTTTTAGCATGTTGGCCAGACAAAATTAAGAAAAGTTAATAATAAATCAAAATAAATCAAATATCTCACTAGATTTGTAAAATTTCATTAAAAAACTAAATATTTAGCAATTTGCTTCCTCTTCAGATATTTTTCTTTTTTTAGACATTAAATATGAAGAGTTTAGTAAAGCCTTTAAAGAGCCATACAGGTAGTTTTAGTTTGCTGGTAGGAAGCACTTTTTTAGTGTGTGTTTCCTCTCCCATTCCTTCTGACCCCCTCTTTACAATCAGCACTTTATTCTAATCACTTAACACTACAGGAATCACGCCTTCAACTCTTCCACATCTTCTCACTGAGTCTCAGCGATCATCTACTGATACCATCCAGATCGCTTCATGATCTGAGGCAGGAGGACACTGAATGCAAAGATGTGGAAGCAAGCAAGTCCACTTGAGATGATTAGTGTGTGAAGTGTGCTTGTTAGGCATACTGTGAAGTGTGCTTGTTATATATCCAGCCCTCACGCCTGATTACTGACGGCACTTCACAACCAACGGCATGTGTACAGAGCTGGCATCCGACGTGTCCGGTGACTAATGGAAATACTAGCAGCTCCTGTTTAGAAAACAAAAAGGAGAAAATGAGGTAAAATTAAGAGGGGGAAAAAAATTACAATGATATCTTCCAGTGATATTTACAAAACAAAACAAACAAAAAAAATCTATTTAACTTCCCACTTCTTGCTCTCTTTTTGTATTTGGCAAAGCTAAAATCAGTGGTGATTGAATATGTTACTCCATATGCTGTTCTTCTTTGTAATGCATGCATTAACACACAAATTCTCAAGTAACCGTGATTGAATCTAATTCTGGTTTGAAATACAATGTGAAAAATTTTGGGGGAGGGTGAAAAAGCCTGCTGTGATTCTCCATCTGGCCTGTGCAGTATTGGAAGGACCGTCCTTTACCGTGCCAGCTTGGAATAAAGCTTCACTTTAAAGGATCAATTCTTTTATTATTGAAGTCAGTCTCTGTAGTGCAGGCTAATACATTCAACATTGATCCCCAAACCCTTCTCTTTTCTCTACCCCAAAAGCCTTTATTGCAATTCCTTCCAATGAGGCTGATGTTTGAAACGACATGTTCAGCAGAGGAAATTTTTAACAAAGTGACTGGAGGACAAATAAGCTCATAAACTAGTTTTCACATCTTAGTGAGGAGGAAATACAAAAGGAGCAGAAGGAATCGGAGTTGCCAGCGGGCTTTGTGAATATCATTACTGGCCCTTGCGGGGAAAATTGAAATCATAAGCATAAGGAAAGCACCTGATAATTAAAACCGTCTCACAGCACCGAAGCTTTGTACCTGCTCAAGAAAGTGTGTGCAAGTTTTTACATTTTTTGTCTTGTTTTTTTATCCTGGAAATTGAGGCTGTACAGATTTGTGAGGTTTAGCATGAGGAAGATTTTCTCCCCAGTCAGGTGAGTTTGTGTTGACATGCTGTATTGCTGTGGTTGTGATGTTAGGCTCATTCCTTTGACTGAACCTCTTTAATCTCCAGCTGATGTTTGAGTGCTCAGACTGAGTGGGTGTGTTTTAATTTATTAAGAATGTCTTCACTCTGTGAAATTATAATTATTAGCGCTGTTCTGATTTTAATTGATTTAAATCCTTTTGTGATATATATATAGATATAGATATATATATATATCACATGCTTCCATCATGTTTTCAATGAATAAATCTTGAGTTTGTTGCACTGTGCAGGAGCCACAAACAGCCTGACGTGTGCGTATCAAAATCAAAACCCTGCAGCTTGCATGCCAGCCCCTTATTGAACAAATTTGCGCCAGTGAAGCCAGCAGTTGAGGACATTAATGATCTGGACCCACTGGGGTCTGGTACTCTGCACCCACAGGCTATTTGCTCGATCCCCAATCAATACCTTTTTATTAAAATTGTTTGTGAGGCAACACAAATCCATATTGTTTTGCCTTAGACCGGGTAGCCTTGTGAAATATGTGGCACATATTTATATATTTTTTCAGATGAAAGCAGAAAATGATTAGTTGATATGCATGAAAAAAACAAAGAAAAAGCAGCAGTAGTTTGGCATTATTGGAATATCCATTTCAACATTGATTTTGATAAGAGATGCTTTTGTGATTATCTTATTCTGTCTTCCCTCAACAGGGTAGAATTACGTATCATATTATCCCTGGTATTAAGGCAAAATTAATAACACAAGTAATTATAATACTTATGTCTAATGATATGCTGCAAGAGCCCTATTGATTCAGTAGAGATGCATCTAGGGGGAAATGGCTTGGACCTCCGCCTGACGACAGGCGCTGCCAGCGTGATTCACCCTGCGTGAAGTAGGAAAATAAGATCAGTGGCAGAACATGAGCCCCCCATCAACGACCCACACTCAACGCAACTTCAAACCCGATCACTTTTCACTCTGTTTTTCTGTTAACACCAGTTTTCTGGATGTGAATGATTTATTGATCTTTTTTCTGAATGACCAGAATCACCATGGTGACCACTTCTACTGATGAGTTGCCATTAATGATAAAATAAATATGGTTCAGATTCTCGCCCTGATTCAGTGTATAGACTTAAAATATCAGAGTAAATATGAAAAACTAGATTCTGTATGCCTGTAGATATGCTGCCTTAAGTTTCTCCTCAGTAATTAAATAAATAATGAAACTTAGAGAAATACACTTTTTGCCAATTTTGCCCCCCCCCCAAAAAAAAGAAAAAAAAAAGGATGCAGTATAAGAGAAGAGAACAGGATGCAGATTTGTAGATGACTGGAAAGTGTGTGGTTGTATGAGGGAATTCTTGGCTTTTAAATCATGCAGCTTACATATAAATTGACTTAAGAGAGATAAAGATTTGACGCACATTAACTCAAAGTTTTAATTTCCACACGTTTGTATGATTTTAAATTGGTGTCTTTTCCAAAACTCAGCCTTTCTAGATTTTCACTGTCACTTGCAAAAAGGCAGAGTTGTGCCTCGCAGTTGCAAGTTCTCACCAAAAGAGGGCAACATGGTGTCAGAATAGTGCCCCCCCCACCCCACCACACCTCCATCACCACCTATACCTCTGCTGCTTCCTTCTATAGTCCAGAGCAAAGAAGTGAGGAGGAAGGTGTGGGTAGAGATGTGTGTAAAGAAGGGGGTGGTGGTGGTTCTGGCTTTAAATGTGTAAGTAACAATACATTTACATTTACGCCTGAAACG
The DNA here is from genome assembly GCA_037177255.1 of Melanotaenia maccullochi. NCBI lineage: Eukaryota > Metazoa > Chordata > Actinopteri > Atheriniformes > Melanotaeniidae > Melanotaenia > Melanotaenia maccullochi. The sequence continues at coordinate 3,495,974 of JBAGKP010000018.1, forward strand.
GCTTTCCCCGCGCCGTCACTCAGCAATTCAAAGCTTTGCCCCCCCAACACAAACTCTCCTGGCAACAGAGCTTGCCAGCTTGTCACGCCGGCGCCAGATAGAGCGGATGAAGAGTGGATGAAGTTCTTCACAGTCAAGGTGTCATTACAGAAGACCTTGCCTCGGCGCAGCGCCTTGCTTAGAAAAAACAAAACAAAAGGAGGGTGGCGGCAGGGTGTAGAGGGTGAAATTAAATATGCCACTCTTACTTCTTTTTCACTCCTCGCCCTCTCACACATCCTGAAAATCTTTTGATTTTCTTGCTAAGGATGTCCAGATCAAACCCCTTTACGGTGCAGAGCTGATAAAGATTTCTGTAAACATTTTATCTGGACTCTTGATGAGAAACACCAGCCAATGTTTATTAAAACAGGCAGAGAGCAGTAATGGATCACAATCCAACACCTTTCCAATCCCTTGTATTTGAGGCTGTAAAAATCCCACAGCCCATTTGTTCTATGATGTGACAGCATTGATGATAGGATGACAGATGTCTTACCAGCCCACACCCCCGGTGCCAACAATTCCCCACCCCCTTTCCTTCCCTGAAACAGTTTACCCCTGTTTGTCTGGGAGTCAACAGAAGAGCACAGCTGCATTGCTCCGGCGTGGTCGAGGCCCTTTAGCCACCCCCCCACTCCTAGAAGCCTTTCCTCCTCTCCTCCCCTCCAGAGAAGACAGTGATAGGCCTGCTTGGCACAGCACTGCCTCTTTGTTCCCTGCCAGGTTGGATGCAGGAGCCGGGGTCAGCTGTAATTCAGCCTGCGGCCAGTAGAGGACGACAAGCACTGCGTGGCAGCAGGGGCACGGGGGGCCTTGGTTCAGCTTATTAACACCAACAGCTGCTGCTGCTTTTAAAAAGAGAAAGGTGCTCTACATCCAGCTGCACCACAACATAAACAATTATTTGGAAAAAAAACTCTGAAAATGAAATGAAACAAACAAAAGCTCAATTTTGAGATTGAAAAGTGACAATATTGAGAAGACTGATTAACCCCAAGTTGCTGAATTTTCATTCAGACTTATTTAGTAAATGTATAAAATTCTTGCTAACGTTGCTTAAAAAGTCTGCTTGAAAACAGCAAATAAGTCTGAACAAACGTCGCTGAAAATAAAAGACAAACTGGTGATGAGCTGGACTCATAATTTAGCATATTTCATCTTACGTTTCAGACCTTGTGATTCTTTCCAGTCCTCTTTACAAGAAGTTCTGAGATTCCATGTGACTTTGTGATATCTTAACAGGGGTGCCAAATATCAATTACACAACCCGGGGGCCAAAACCCTCAATGTGAACATAACACAGAAGACCTGAACTTCAGTTTTTTTATTGAAAGTAATTACAAATCCTCACACGTGGTTGGATTTTTTTTAATGTTTAAATATAATACAATTATGAGGCAAGAGAATAACTTCTTATACTTAAAAAAAAAAGAAAAAGATTTCACTTCAGTTCATTATGAGCCGAGTCAGTTCAGGTTTTCAGGATTACTACACAGATGTGGAAGTAACCGGCAGCTGTTGGCAAGTTACTCTAATTGTAGTGTGAAATATTATGTGTTATCTAAAAAGATAGTTAATTAAATCTAAACATCTTGTGATTCTTTTGAAAAGAGGAAAATGGGGGGAAAAGGGAAAATGTAGACTTTTAGTTATTTATGGGTCATTAAGCCGTTCAAATTGAGATAAAATCCAGCTGTTCGTGGCCCCTGAACTGAACTGAGTTTGACACCCGTGGTCATATCGACACATGACCGTCATCTGGTTAGACTGAATCATTTCATTCCAACATGACTGAATCTAAAAAGCTGTTGAATTTCATGCAAATCGTACACAATTTAGTTACTTTCACCCTGGAAACATGCAATTATTTTGTTCAGATTACATCTTAGACTCATCTAAATAAAAAAGCCAACCAGTTCCCTTCTGAGTGGTCATCCAGACGGAGAAAACACCGTTTTTATGCGTTCAGTTAAAAGTTCCTGCCTTCAGGACCTCACCACTCTACACATCCTGCTCTCTGTTTGCTCTTTGCAACATTTTGATGTCGTACAGATATCAACGATGGTGATGAAGCCACCATTTCTCTTTCTCTACATCCCTCTGTCTGTGCGTGTGCATGTTTATCATTATTGTCGTCCCCCCCTCCCTCATCTTGCCAGGTTTTTGTAGAACATTTAGCTAATTGATTACCACATGGCTTGGCCTTATCAGCAAACCGTTATTTTGTAAATGAATATTCAGGAGAGATTTCTCCCCTCTCTGCCTTTGTAGTACATTATTTGTGGACAAAATATGCAAACAGTGAGGAAGGCGGCTTGCCTTTTCTGCCTGACTGCCTAATTACATTTTTGTGCTCGCACCTATACAGAAACACGGCGTGTATTTATAGCGGAGGAGAATGAATTCACACACTCCCCCGGCTGCAGTCGTATGCCAGGCATCTGCTTATGAAGTGGCTCTTTTTCTCAGGATGGTTCTGCAGGAGGAAACGAGAGATCCAGGACGAGAAAAATAAAAAGAAGCTTAATCGCTCCTGTCTGTTTCATGAACACACACCCCTCCCCTTCCCAGCGTAAACCCCTCAAACACCCGTCGCCTGGCTCGTCTTCTCTGTGATCAATTTGACTTGTTTATGTTTTTGCACTCGTCGCCATCTTTTTGAGGAAGCCTTGTTTAGAGAGGCAGGAGATGGAAGAAGAGAAGGAAGGAGGGATGGACTGACAGGTGGAAGAAGAGGAGGAGAAAGGGGGATCAAAGAGTGAGGGATGGAGTGACAGAGGGGATTTGACAGAGCAAGAGAGGATAGCGGAGAGAGGTGGGGTGGTTTATCTGCGACATCCCTTGTCATCATATATGTAGATGCCTTTTGAAGTTTGCAGTGTGCTCCTGTGGCTGGTAATGCACCATGCACCCGACCCCCCCCATAAAAAAAAAAAAGGAAAAAGAAAAACCCCTGAGCACCTCAGTGTGCCCAGTTAGTCTGCAGCAGCTAATCGCGCCTGGCAGTACATACTCTGTTTTAATTTTAGCCATAATGACGACGAGAGTCGAGAAATGATACTTTAAAGAGCAGAGGACAGTGGAGGGAAAAAAGAGGGGAATGAAAAGAGTGAAAAAAGGACTGAGTGAGAGAGAGGGAAGCTGTGAAGGTGATTAGTTGTACTGGCGGATCTTTGTGGTGGAGGAGGTTGGAACACTAATCCTTGCTTTGGTTGGAGACATTTTCGCGCAGTAGGTCCCTTCTTTCCGCCCCCTCTCAATTTTAAGCCCCGTGTCAAGCTCAAGCCCTTCTTTTCCAGCACTCACTTGCTCTCATTTCCTCTGCCTTCTGGCAAGCCCTGCTATTTATAAGAAAAATCATTTTTCTTCTCCTCCATCTCCCTCTCTCTTTCTCCTTTAATTCTTCTCTGGCGTGTTTGATTTTCTGCCCTGCTTAGAGAAGGTGCCCAGATGAGTGGCAGCCAGCCAGGGCTCGTCTCCTTTCCGCTCTTCCTCCCTTTCCTCGCCTTCCTCCTCCTCTTCCTCTCTCTTCCCTCCCGCGCTGCTACTAAACGGAGGCCGCCATGGCCGCGTATGTGTAAATTTAGATAGAAAAATAGTTGCAGGCTGCTGCCGTTGCGTTTTGCTCACGTTCCCGTTCGTTTTGCATAACCGGTGAATCTATGTGAATTGGCCCTCTGCCCAGACAATAAGCTGTAGATTTTACAGTATGACATCATTTATCCAGGGCATTATCTGATTGTTTTGGCTGCTTTCTAATTTGATGGATCTTAGCGTTGTCTTTTATAATCATCAGCGTCACTTCTTCTGCTTAATCTGTTCAGCTGAGATGGAGGAAAATACACGCATTTAGCACACCGCTCCTGCTGCTCTTTGAAACTTCTCTGCAACCATCTTAAATGCATGAGTTGATTAATGTTATTCAAGACAAAATAGCATATATTGTTGCTTTGGCCTGCTGTGCTGCACATAAAGAATGCTGCACTTTTCACATTTACATTCATGCCAAAATACTTGAGGGCCTGTCAATGCTTGGGGGCAAATATCATCCAAACTGTCATTGATTTGTTTGTCCTTTGGCTTATTTTCATGGTTTGAGGAATGAATCATGGTTTTCTTTTTGTTGTTGTTGATGCAGCTCGTCTTGGCATCATCTGTTTAATCCATACATTCCTCGTTTTTCCATAAATAACAGGGAAAACTTGGATCGGCTTGTAATGCTGAGTGTTCCTTTTGTTCTCATGAAGGATGACAGATGCTTGAGGTGCTTCACATCCGTAACCACAGAGATTATATGCAGTGAATGCACCAACACGATACAAGTTCATATTTCCCTGCACAGCCATCATCAAACAACATATGGATTTTTGAAACATGGAAGGAAGCCATCAACTCTCCATCTCATTTTCCTTTTTTCAATTTTGATTATTTCTCCTGCAACAGAGGTTAAAATTAATTTCCTTGACCTCTGCGTGGCCAGACATGATCAGGTCGCATTCAAACGTTCATTACAGTAACGTTTCACCTCTCCATTAAATATGAACTGAATAACAAGAGCTTTGGGAAACCAACTTTAGGTTTTATTCACAATCATAGAAAGACAAAAGTAAAGAAGAAAATATTTAAGAGAATAAATAGACACCTGGTCAGATGTGTGTGTTAATGCAGTTGCTTGCAGGTCTTTAAGTTAGAGGCAATATTTCTGAAAAGCAAATTATTTGCCTGTTTGTTTCAGAAACAAGTTTTTAATTCTTTTCTCTAATCTTCCTTTTTTTAGACTTAAATTTGTCATCTTTGGTCTCATGGATGTGGATGAAGTTTTTCTTAAAGTGGTATTTGTATAACCTCTAATGCACCTCATGGGGGTGGGGAGGGGGGTGTAACATGTATGCATGTCTGTGCTTCAGATAACATTGTTCATGATGTTTTTCGGTGTCATTTGGCTCTGACGGAAAAGAAAAATGTCACTTAATTTTAACATTTTAGAAGCTGAATTGCATTTTCTCATTCTTGGATAAGATAGATTAAAAGAAACACAGTAGAACCTTGTTGATTCATGAAACTTCATCATCTTTACTGCCTTCTTGCTGGGCCACTTAACTTCCAAACATCTCCCTATTACATAACATTAAATGAGTATTTTTATCCAACTTACAAGGAACAAATGTCTTTACATGACAAATAAGTTGAAGGAAGATTAGATTGAGAACAGACTTAAAGAAGCAAAAAAAAAAAAAACATTATTTTTGATTTAATGATGTCTAGAACACCTTCTGGGATGTATTTTAGGTTAAAAAGAATTTGTCCATATTACAGGTAAATCTGGAAAAGAGTTGATGACTTTGCCCCAAAATGAGGTTGAAAAAAAATGGCATCACCAATCAAATTTAGATGCTGGTCATTATCAAATCTTCCTTGGTTTTCTCATTGGTATCCTCATCCCCCCCCCCACTCCATGTTTATAAGGTGAAATCTTCCACAGTACAACACTGCAAACAAACTGTTACCTGGAAACTGTTTATTTCTTGGTTGCTTTTATCCACTTTCTTTGCTGTTACTAAATTTTCCTTCGCTTCTCATTATCTCTGTGATTTTTAAAAAAAAACATGTTTGACCAAAACGTCCCTCGCAGGCAGACACACTAATTAGTTAACCTTGCTGGTTGTGGCTGGAATTTTAGTATTTGTAAAATAAAATAAAATAAAAAAAAAAGTTTAACCCTAAATGGAGTGTGTGTTCTGTCTTGTACTGGATGGCTGTTTTTAGGTGAAACCTAAATTTTGACTGAGGAAACTGCTGAATGAAACATCTTTAATACTTTTTACGCTTTTTAGAATAAAAAGAATAAAAATAAAAAAGGAGTAATATAAAAACATAATTTTGGCCTCGTCTATATGTCGTTTATGTTTTTAAAAGGTATGACTTCCATCTGCAAATCTGTAGAAATATAGAGAGAGATATAATCTGGTCAGAATGAGTGTGAAAACGAAATCCAATAATTGTATAATTTATAAAAATCACAATTTTAACTTTTTGTTAGACTGGTTTAGTGGTTTAATCACTGAGTAAATATTTTCCTTTGATGGAAAAAAGTTTTTAACCAAATTTTCGGGTTAATTCAAATCCTCACAGGTTACAGTTACCTGGTGTTTTTAAATTCAGAATTAATTATTGAGAATTAAATAATCTGGAAGTAAAGTATTCTCCTTCATGTTTACATGGAAATGGTAATTCTGAATTAAAGTTTACATGGAAAACTTGTTTAATCGCCTTTATTTAACTCTGCTTTAGACCTGGGGGCTGGGAAGGGTTCTGATTGGATCATTTCACGTCTACCGGAAGAAAACAAACTCCAGTTCTTGCCTCTGTTCTTTCGTCTACAACGTGGAGGAGCACATAATAAAACCTATTATCGCTCTGTGATTGTAGTTTTTGAAGCAACAGCTTGAAGCAAATTGCTTCACTGTGGTCAGAGTATCGTCATGGCAACAGGACAAGGGAACGAGCATGCTCAGAATGATCAAAATGAATTTAACGCGTAATGAACGTAAACATGGTCGAGGAATTATTTAATACCGATTTAAAATCAGCCACTTAATTCAGAATTAGATGTTTACAAGGTCGTTTTATATCATTTTAATTTTTACTCTAAATTAAAGGGAGAAGAAAAATAAAACTCATGTTATCGTGGCGACGACGGGTTGGATTGTCTCTTCTCTGTCTTTGACATTTTAATAAGGTTTGTGTGTTCTGAAAACAATTATGGGAGTAACGTGTGAAACAATTTTTAAAAATGTTTAGTTGGTCAATAACTCACATCACAAAAAAGTTTATAAGGATTTCAGTGTGAGCTAAAAAATGTGAAGTAAACTATGATTAATGATTTCTCTAAAATTTCTCTAAAAAGTTCCTCGTGTTTAGTTAAAATCTCTTTTTGTTCCTCACTGTCATGATGAATCAAAGTGATTCATTTATGAAGAATAATATGTATTATATGCACCATATTGACCTCATATCGGCAACATGCTAAAACACAGCTGACCTGTCATATTGTTGATTGATGATGAAATGAATCATTTTCATTTTATTTTGGCAGTGTCATGTGAATGCTCTCAAGTTCCTGCTGGATCATTTTTTAATTTCACTTTTTAGGTCATATCAGTAGTTAATTGAATAAAACGTTGTATTTCTGGTCATTATTGGGTCATTATTATCATCCCCATGTTTAAACCAACTGTCTAAGCAGCTGCTGCACCCCTGACGGAGGTCGGTGGTCTGACCGCCTCAGTTTAGACCACGTCCACACCAAGTTCCTTCTGAAAGAACAATTTCAGTTCATAAATAAATTCAAGCAAAGTGAAAATGAAAACAAGATTTTGCGGACAATTAGTTACGTGGTTAATTTAAATTCCACACGCTCAGGTGGCTCTAATGAACTTAATAAAGCGTTTTGAGAGTCTAAAAACCTTTTTATCCTAATTTTTCTGTGTGATTTATTAAAGATAGTTTAGCTTGTAATTAGAAATATACTCAGTTACACTGGTGTCATAACAAAACCCAACTAATCCCTTAAAAAACAAACATGAACTTCTTATTTTATTGATCTCTAGGATGTTAATTTTTTCTAGTGGCTTTAGTTAACTGAAGTTTCTGAAATGTCATTCTTTCGCACACACACACACACACACACACACACACACACACACACACACACACACACACACACACACACACACACACACAC
>JBAGKP010000018.1:3557309-3567719 GCA_037177255.1 Melanotaenia maccullochi
AATGTCTGTCAGCTCGTTGGCACATGCTCTGAGGGCTCGTCCAGGGATGTTGTCTGGCCCCGCTGCTTTGCGTGGGTTGATCCTCCTCAGGGCTTTGTTTACCTGGGCTGGTGAGACAACTGGTGAGGGGGAGGGGGGTGTGGAGGTCCAGGTGTCTGTGTCCCTCCTCAAAGGGTCATTAACACAGCCCAAAAGATCATCGGCTGCTCTCTGCACCGTTCCCACTACCTCCGGGAGGCTGGCAAAACTATCCATGACTTCTCTCACCCCGGTCAACACATGTTCGATCTTTTACCGGCAGGCGGTAAAGATCAATCACTGCAAGGACAAACTGGTTCAGGGAAAGTTTTTACCCGGCAGCAGTAAGAACCCTGAACAAATGGTTGAGTAGCTACCTCATGTGTCTTTATTTTGCACACCTGTGCCTTATTCCAAATGAGAAGACATTGCAATACCTATATTTTATATTATATATTATAAATTATACTTTGTATAGTTTTACTTTATTTAAATAAATTTTATTTTTATCTTATTTTTACTCTATTTCATCTTATTTACTATATGTTGTATTTTGTCTTTTGATTGTTGCAGTTATTTTATTTATTCTGTTTCCTCTGGTTTGCACTTACCGGAGGACTTTGTAATTTCGTTGCACTTGTTGCAATGACAAATAAAGTTCTATTCTATTCTATTCTATTCTATTCTATTCTATTCTATTCTATTCTATTCTATTCTATTCATTCATTCATAATTTACCGCTTAGTCCATTAAGGGTCGTGGGTAAGCTGGAGTCTATCCCAGCATTTAACAGGCGAGAGGCAGGTACATCCTGGACAGGTCACCTGTCCATCGCAGGGCCAACACAGATAGGGACAAACAACCCACACACTCCTAGGGAGAATTCAGAGTGACCAATTAACCTAACATGCATGTCTTTAGACAGTGGGAGGAAGCCAGAGAGAACCCACGCATACACGGGGGGAACATGCAAACTCCACACAGAAAGGCCACCACACCCCAGGTTTAAAGGCAAGATCGACCCTCTTGGCTTGAACCTGCGGTGCTAACCACCACACCAAGGTACAGCCCCTATTCTATTGTATTCTATTCTATTCTGTAACATGTAATAAAAAATGTAAAATGTGTGAATGTGTCCGCAAATATTCTATAACATTTGCCACTGCTGGTGCAACTGATGCCAAATAAAAATAACTGCTCCCTGCTACTTATGACTTAGAAATCTCTTAGATATCTTTTCACATGTGCATTTCAAACTTGAATATTAGAATTAGAATAGAATAAAGTCATACCTGATCAACATTTCTGATGTGTCTGAAGCTGAGCTAGCAAAGAAGTCATTAATAGAAGTAAAACAAGCCAGTGCAGTAAGGCCAGACGTAGTGGAACTCTCTACTTAAACCAGCAACGCTCTCGTTGAGCAGGTGTTTCCTCAATGCTGCCTTGAAGTATGAAGGCACACACTGATGTGGTCCTGAGTCAGCTGTATCTGACATGTGTTTTACCAAATTTACCAAAATTTACCAAATTACCAAAGAGGAACAGCGGTGGGTTAGCAGGGATATACAAGCAGTACTATCTGGAATGTTGCTTTTAAATATGTTTATAACTCAAACCATTGTTTCTCTCAGAATTTTTCTTCTTCACCTTTGGCTCTTTTTGAGAATTCTATCTATTGTTGTTTTGTTACCACTCTTTCTATTGATTTATTTCCTAGCAGTCTTTTAGAATATCATGTGGAGGTGCTCAGGGATGGAGGGACATGTCTGTGGCTCATCCTGGAGTATACACAGAATGCACATCTAATTACTGGGTAGTTCAAAAGATGTTTTATTATGTTTAAAATAATTTGGCCCTGGTTTTATTTCCTTTATCTTCATATTAGATTTATAAAGTTGCAACACCACAAGTTTGTAAATGAATTGATGACAATACGTGTTTTTGGAGCACATAGCGAGATAACTAATGTAGTTAAATGCAACTATTAAGAACATCTAAGCTGTTTCCCTGATGTTTGACACAATGTTCACAGAAATATGCTAACTGGAAATTACACCCTGGACAGGTCACCTGTCCATCGCAGGGTCAACACAGATAGAGACAAGCAACCCACACACTCACTCCTAGGGAGAATTTAGAGTAACCACTTAACCTAACATGCATTCTTAGTATCAGTGTAGTAAGTCTTGGATAATGAATGCTTTGTCTCCCAAATATCAATAAATTGCATGTTTTTGTGATCAAAAATTGAGGTTAAGAACTTCTTTGTTCTTAAATAAGAAATTATATTTGTAATGCAAGTAAAAAATTTGGGTTAGCTTTATCCAGTTTTGTTCATTGTGTTTTAAATCTTAAATGTATAATATAATTAACCCTGCTGTTATGTTCATTTGTCAGGAACAGCAATGATGTTCATGGGTCAATTTGACCCGACGCATGTTTAATTATCCAAATGATGTCCGAAACTAAAAAACATCCTAACAAGCATTGTTAATATTTTATTACTAACTCCATTATTAACTATTCTATCAATATTTAGTGCAATGGTGCTCCTTACCACTCACAGGTAATGGTTCAATTAAGATAATTCACTCGTTTTTCACAAAAAAAAAAAAACAAAAAAAAACATGTTCATAGTAAATGTGTTTTGTCCAGCTCCTTCTACTTCTCCCCCACAACACGCCTCCCTTCTAGATTAGTCATTTCCAGAATGATTTTCTGTATTGAATTAGGCATGACCAGCTCAAAAGCTGTCTTGATGTCTGTCATACGAGTCACTGCCATCCTAGTGGGCCTTGGTTCTGTCTTTATTATGTTTTCTGCAGACAGTTTTGCTTGATGCATATTTAGGGATGAAAACCATTGTATTTCACAATTTTTTTTACATGAATCTTTTGCTTGGAGGAATAGGAATATCAATTCTCTCATCTGGTTCTAAAATCAGAATCATTAGAATCAGAATTTAGCTCAAGATAGTCTTCATCTGAAGACACATCCTCCTCTATTTCACTGTCATGATCAAAGATGACTTCCAGAGCCTCCTGGACTGTCTTCTTTCTGTTTCTGCTGCAAATTTTTTAATGTCTGCCTGACAGAGTGTAACCCCTGTTTTACATCGGGTGTGTGCGGCATATTACGGCTGTGCCTCCACTGCTATTCACACCCGTTTTAGTCAATTGTTTGGTTTCCATGTATGTGCCATAGCACGTGTCAGAAGCATCCCAGAAGTGCAGTGCACCGCTAAATTTACGCACCGAATCTATTTTTGACGCTTCACGCACCCTGAATGCCTCAGTTCTGCAGTTCACTGCGTTCTCCACTCCTCCTGTGATTTTGTGATCTCACAGATCCTTCTAGGTGGACTGCACTGGCGGGCGCTCCACACCTGACACGCTCCCACTAAAAATTGCAGTGCCACGGAGGTCGGAACAAAACCATGGTGCAGTTGTGACGTGGCGCACAAACACCCGGTGTAAAGGAGTGGTAAAGTTGGTAGGACTCCCATGCAGAGAATCCTCTATATGTTTTACCCCTGCCCTGCTGAGTGTCCACTGAATGTGGGTGGAGTTTTCCTGTGCGAACATAAATGGTTCCCATCAACTCATAACACCTGCACCTGTGTGTGTGTGTGTGTGTGTGTGTGTGTGTGTGTTTATATGTGTTTGTGATTGGGGTGAAATATGTCTCACAGTTACAAAGAAAGAAATAGTCTGACATTTCTGACACCCTTTTACCTCCAGTTTGACTGCTGGGTCAAACTGACCCGAACGGTATCTATGTGATATAAACATCCAGGGGGTGGTTGCAAATATGTGAAATGAACCATTTTCAATTTACATGTTGATTACACTAAATAAGGCAAGCAGAAATAGTTTCACATTAAAAAAATACTTTTAACTATTTTTCCTAAATCTTCAAACTTTAAAATGGGTCAATTTGACCTGTAACATAACAGGAGGGTTAAAACAATAACTTAGTCTGTTGAAACAAATTGGACTGCAAGTATTTACATCACTTTTATCAAGTTTTTCTGATAGTAGTGTATAGTAAGTAAGTTTTTAAAATTAAGTTAAGACTAATTCATTTATTTGACTACTTCATTTATTTAACTGACATTTGTGTTTACATTATTCTACCTTGATTTTAGTTCATATGATTTAACAGAGACCCTTCAACCGGATGCTATTACAGTATGCAGGTGCTCATATTAAAGTGTCCGTCTCCTCTATCAGAGACAAAAGATTTTTAAACGGTAAGATTTTAGCTCTTCAGCAAGCAGGAACTTAAACCTGTTGAGGACATTTATTACTACAACTGTACGTGCCCCCTGTTTGTAACAAAGTAAAAGGAGAAAGGGAAAAAGAAAGTAACAAAAATAGAAAAAAGTTAAGTATCAAGCAGAAATCTTGTGAACAGAGTGCAGTAATTCTGGCCTGGGGCATGATTTCCTGTATGCACCTTGTACCACATCCTCAAAGTTGCATGCCAAATCTCTTTCCCTCCTAAAACCATTCTTCAACAACCATCTCACCCCTCCTCCAGGACGTGAGGTCAGGGTGCTAAGATTGAGGTTGGGGCTGCCCTTGAGCACTGCACTCAGGCCAGCTTCTCCTCCCTTTGCTGCTGTAAAGGTTTGAGCCAGGGTTAGAGGGGGAAGCTGCTGACAGCTGCTGGCGAGGGTATTGCCCACCTCCAAAGGCATTTCAACGCACCAGACACCTCCACAGTCAGACACCAGGGCAAGAAGTGCACTTGCCGGGCCAACATTTAGCATCCTGCCACTGAGCAGGAAATAGGAAGAGAAAAGGCCTTTAAAAGTTCCCAAAACTGACTACAAAGGAGGCAGATTTTGCCCCCAACCACTCGAGAGAGGTCAGCTATTTTATTCTCCTTTAAAAAAAAACAAAAAAACCTTCTTTCACTCCCTTCCTACATGTGGCTGAGGTTACACCATGGAAGGGTGAGCTGATCCAATGCTGGTGTGGGCAGCTGCTATACCTCAAGCATTGGGCTAACACCAGCAACCACAAGCTCCAGTGTGGCCAGGATAAAAAGCAGTTGGAGGGGAGCGAACTGTACCAGGCTCCGCAGTATTGATGTCAGAGAAAATGAACTTACTCCCCCATCGATCTGCTGTGGGAAAATGTAGAAATAGAAACGGTAAATCTGGCTCTCTTGACTAACAGCTTAACGGTGGCCATCATTTTTTCTTTCCCTTTCTACTTTCCTTGCTCTTTTATGTAAACTGGGCCAATATTCCTGCATTGGTATTTTATCGGGTGCAGTAAAGCATTTGAAAGCTATATTGGCTTGTTTTGTTCTCATGTAAATGAAAGATGCTGCATTTTCACGATCAATAGAGCAGACCTGAATTACTGTTTAAGATGCCATTATTAGGGACAGCAGAGCAGTCATACAGGTCCGGCATCTGTAGCTATTATCTCTGCAGACATCTTGGGTCGGGACGGGGACTCGGTCCAGCAGCCGCACCCATGGAAACATATGGGAAAATGAATTATATCAAATAAACTTGATGCCTCCATATGCTTATTATAAAGTATCAAAGATTATTTTAATGAAAAGAAGGCTAAAGATGGTAACCTCCACTGGATGACTACAGTAAACAGCTGTGATGAGAACAATCTTCACATATGAACTATGACATTTTTTAAGAACACTTCAGAGATGGAGACTTGAGCTGTAGCTTCAGCTTCCATATTTGCAAAGCTGCTGTTGGTGAGAAAGAATTTTTTCTATCAATAACAACTGCTTGACCATGCGATAAGATTCCTGAGTGTAAGAATGTTTGAGGTTTCATTAGATCATTAAAATCCTAATTGCACTTTTGCATGCAAATAGCAGATGATGTTTGTACAGTGTTTTAGAGTACCAGACCCTACACCCAGACCTCCATTAACAGTCTGATTTCTGATTTCCTTTACAATTTTAATTCCAAAAAGTTGGGACGCTCTGTAAAATTTTATTCTTGATAAGATAAAAAAAAAAAAAATCCAATCTTTAAGATGACACTTTTTTTTTCCATAAAAATATTTTCTCATCTCAAAAATCTCACCTGACTTTAACCATATTGTCCAGTCTCAGGATTGATTGAGCTGTATTAAGCCAGATACTTGGCAAATAACAAGTACTTACCTCAATTTGCCATGTAACCGGTTAGGTGGAAAATTACTGTAAAGTTCATCAAGTGTAGTCTGTGACTGCTCCATATACTGAATTTAGTGTCTTTACTTATCATGGTGAAACACCCTGAAATGAAATATTATAAGACAACTATAATAATTAAAAAATAGTAAAGGTTAAAATACCTATTAGTTAACATTTTAAAACCCGTGGTCTCCCATTCGAGGAGTATTTAAAACTGTGTCAAATTGTCCATTTTGGAAACCTTTCCTTGACTGTCTCTACTAAAACCTCTCTAATTTAGTTCTGCTTCACTTTATGAGAGTTGGTATTTGCAGAGATAATGTTCACATGATGAACTATGATCTGATAGCAGTTTAGAGCTACAGATGCAACATCCTAAGGGATATATTTATATTCATCTCAAAACTGTTTTTGTTGTTGTTGTTCTTTAGCAAGCCTGAAACCTTTTTAATTCTTTTTTTTACCTTGTCCTAGTTGAGCATCAAGAATGATGGTATTTTTTGTGCTATGAACCAGCTTAATTTATTCATCATCAGCGACACATATATAAATAATATTTAAACATCTTAATGAATTTCTCTTTACAATAACTCCAAAAGTATTCAAATGGACTTGGGATGCAAAGATATACTCATTCCATTATGGGTATGCAATTTCAGAGGCCTAAAAATAGGACTCGATGGGATAATGGATGCAAGCTGTGTACAAGCTGTTTACATCTGACACAAAGACATGAAAGCTTTCTCAAAAATATGCACAATTATGTGCTTTCGAGCAGAGAAAAGCAGAAAACAGTACCATACGTGCTGTAAGAAGCGGGTCAAGAGTGAGTTTTGTGTTCATGACAGGGCAATGATGGTCACACACCTGGACAGTTGCTTTACCTGCAGCTCAAAAGTGAAAAACAGCCATATTTGTTTAAAATGTGGGATTCTTCTCTTTGCAGATGTGATGTTTTAAAAGTCTTTGCCCTCTGCATTTTATCACACTGAATGCTAATTAAAAGAGTTTTCCTGTGTGTGTGTGTGAGTGTGTATGTATGCTGACACATGTACTGTCAGTGCGCCTTTAATCGACTCTTATATTTTTTTCTCAGTGATGTTCAAACAGCATGCATGGTCATGCATGAATGGTGACCTCCTCTGTGATGTTTCTGAGGGAGTACGAGGGCAGGGGGAGGAGTGTTTCTGTGTGTGCAGAGAGGGAAATGACTCTTTTCTTGCTCTCTCCACTAAACAGAAGCATGAGATCATTACAAAGACAGGAATAAAAAGACAACCTGACAGCTAGACTACAGCAATCAACAGCAAATTGATTGACAAGACCCCTGGGTGCCTGAAGCCCATGGGAGCAGATCTCATTGTTGGAGCGTCACACAGTGCAAAGTCATCACTGCCTGCAATAAACACATCCAACAATCAAACGCAATATGATATTAATGGCCTGGAATTTCATTTACAGTGAATTTATTGAGTGATGCTAAGTTTTTTGGACTTTTAGCTTCACTTGAATGAGTTGAAAACTATTTTAAACAATGTGAGTTATCCAGTTTCTTTTTTGTGCGGTGAGGTCAGGTACTGCTCATTTCCACGGCACTGTCTTCTCGGTAGAGGCAAAGAAACCCACTCTGTTTTTTTTCTGTTGCAGAGAGCTGTGAGCAGAGTCTGAGCTTCTTTAGTATTTTCATCTCACGCATCATGCTTTTAATTATGGGACATATTGAGCAGCATGTCCAATGCACAATGTCTCCGCTGGAATATTCATGTCCAAAGTTGGAGGAAAGTGGAAAGGGGAGGAAAGTGAGATGTAATTGTAATTAGTGAAGGATCTGGTGCTGCCAATTCTCAAGGGAGCATCTGAGTCACCTGCTGTTTGCATGTATGTGTGTGCATCTGTCCTCCTTGGCTTGCCGTATCTGGACACACCAGGGAGTGTGAGCAGCTCTCTTGGCTTAACTAGGAGACGTACCTGTCTGTCTGCTTGCTCCGGGCTGAAGTGGCTAGTTAGCATACGTGCTGCCGTGTATTGGGAGTGTGTGTGCAGGCACATCTGTGCTCACGTGTTTGTGTTTGTGTGTGTTTGCGCGTCCATGAGCAAAGGCCTCTTCTCAAGTCTCACCGGAGACTTGTTGTCTAAGATTAATGAAGGTCACCGGAATCCTCCAAAGTATTCCGATAATTAAGGCTTTGTTTATCAAAAACAAGTTATATTAAGAGCAAAAAGATTCATGGTAATTATTCATAATCTTAACAATTCAAGTGTAGCCACCTCATTTGTGCCTTTAATTCTTCTTGTTAATGTTTTGCATAAATCTGCATAATTACTTGAGATGCCTGTTGTATTTTTGACAGCTACTCAGTTCGTGTGCACTAAAGGGTATCGAATGTGCCGCGTGCTGCATACTTAAAAAGAGCTCGTATGGCTGGAGCACCAAAGTATATTTCAGCCATCAAGCCGGCTATGTTGGGCAGTAAATGCATGCAGAGAAATTGGGGTGTTTTCTATCAAATGGAGTAAATGAATGCTTCTGCTTCCGGTAGTTCGGTTGAGGGCTTTTACGAGTGAGATCCCCGCCCCTCAAATCACACCGTAAAATGGGCCCATCGCTGAATAAATCCTTGCTCAAACGAGCGGTCTACAGACAGGTGCTGTTGAGAGTTTGTCTCTATGCACTCATGGCATCGTGTGTGTGTGTGTTGGTGTGTGTGAATGACCACAGTTTGTGTCTGAGGTGCAATAATTGCATGGTAACAGCTACAGCATGCTCTCCTTTGGTTTACATAATCTTGTAATGACCTCTTGTAACATACACTGTGATATTGGGCCTAATAGATTGTTGTATTTTTATTGCATCTTTAGCCTTTGGAATTACACAGGCCAGCCTATTAGCATTTTGACATGAGTGAGTTCATTTAACGCTTTCTCCCTCTTTCTCTTTTACTCTTCCTTATTTAACATGCAGCAGACATGGACAGTGATGTCTGTGTGATAATAAACACACACTGAAGAGGTTATGGGTCAACAGCATTTGGATTCATCTGCAGCACAATTAAAAAAGGCCTGTAAATGATTCAAGTGCAAAGACATTAATGCGTTTTTTTTACTGGGTTCACTTTAACAACCACTGGCAGACGAACGTACAAATGATGCCTTCTCTTTCCTTTTCTGGTCTTCATTTGTTTACTGAAATTTGTGCCTAAAATCAGAATATTTACATAAGTGTAGGCCAAGGCATCTGTGCCCACTGTGTTTTTTATGTGTGTGCTGTTCACTGTATCACACATGTCTCTTTACACCACCCTCCATGCAGACCTCGTGCTCCTGCTCAGAGAAACATGTGGCTCTGATGTTAATTGAAATATGTGTAATGAAGTAAAGTTAAGACAGAGGGAGGGAATGAGACATGGAGGAGGAAAGGTAGGGAAACAAACAGAGAGCAAGAAAGGAAAGAAGTAAAAAAAAAAAAAAACAGGAAGCCAAAACTTTCTTTAATTATGTTTACCCAACAGGCTTTGCTTCCTCATTTAAATAGCATAAACATCTGGCCGTGGCGCGCCACTAGCATGGCGGCAGTAGTCAAGCAAATCTTGTGGAAAATAATGAAATTAGATCCCTGGTGCTGTGACAGTGGAAGGGCAGAAGACATCCGCTCCATGTTAATAAAATTGCCATGAATGAGTGAATACAATTAGGAAATTGTCAGTGGCGGCATTGAACTTCTGTAACTCAACGATGTTTGCATCATTCGATTAAGGCAGCAATTTGGACTTGTTTATTTGTGGCTGTTGTAGCTTTTATTAATTGTGACCCAGCAGTGATTGGCCTGCGATTAAACCAGTCACATATGATGTGGCTGAGGTTGAGGGATGGATTGGTGGGCAGGCTGATGAAGGACAGTCTTTTTTTTTTTTAATTTGATGTTTATGCCAGTGAAAGCAGGTCTGGGAGTATAGAGGTTGTTTATGTGTGCATGCAGTCAGTATTCACAGGGTACGCATAAAGCTCCACCTCAAAACTGGGAAACATCGTCTACTTATTATTGTAGCTTAAGAACAAAAAAAATGGCGTCTGATAACTAAACTAAACACACACACACACACATTACATTAAGTATACATTCACTGGCCACTTTATCAGGTTCACCTTGCATGTTTTCTCCATATTAACATGACAGCATCACACAGTTGCTGCAGGTTTGTCGGCTGCATCCATGATGAGAATCTCCCG
>JBAGKP010000018.1:3603796-3614753 GCA_037177255.1 Melanotaenia maccullochi
CAGCAACGTTTCTCCATCTTCTATTGTCCAGTGTTGGTGAGTGTGTGTGAATTGTAGCCTCAGTTTCCTGTTCTTAGTCGACAGGAGGCACCCGGTGTGTCTTCTGCTGCTGTAGCCCATCTGCTTCAAAGTTGGACGTGTTGTGTGTTCAGAGATGCATATTTCATACTGTTACGTACCCTTTTGTCTAGTGGTAAAAAGGGAAGTAACACACTAGTCAGAATAATGGGATATATAATAAAACCCAATTTTTTTAAATTAAAAGCAAATCATTCCATACAATCAGCATAAATGGGTCAACCAAAACTATTCCTGAAATATCCCCAAGATAAAATAAATCAAAATCTGACAAACTTAAAGCTTACTTAAACAAAAAGAAAATATAACTAAGAGTGTCCGTTTAACATGTATACACGCCCACGCTGGCAGTTCACAAAGAAAGGAAATGAAACTCAAATTCACTCAGTTCAGGGAGGATGTCAAATCCAACACAGACAAATCAGACAAACTAAGAGCAAATACGCTCCTTTATCTTAACCACAAATTGTAGGGTAACAAACTACTAACAGTCCAGAGATCACACCCAAACTGGTGAAATGTGTCCCAGTCGTACACAGCTGCCATGAATGAAGGCAATCCAAGGTACTTAAAGGCAAAGCATTGTCCTGATTGGTCAGCCACTGCTGATCCGAAACAGTCAGCGACCAATCCTGGCGAAGGAAGGTGGATCCAGGAGACAGTACCGCAGCCACTCACTAGGAAGCGCTGGAACAGTCCTATTTACATACACGGCTTCAGGCTGACAAGCCTGGGGCTGTAACACATACCTTGGTTGGAACCAGTGCTTATTTGACTTCTTGTTGCCTGTCTATCATCTCCAACCAGTCTGTCCATTCTCCTCTGACCTTTGACATCAACAAGACATTTGACTTCCAACCAGTTTCTTTTATGTCTCCATCGGAGCCATCAAACTGAAATTCTGCTTCATGGTATTATTTGGTGAAATGTGGAAACGTAAAACCTGACGTATAAAATTTTTGCTGTCTTGAAAAACTAAAGTACAATGCCCTTATCGTCCTTGTAAATTCTATATATGTTCATTACTTTTTTGGACACAGGTTTTGTTCACATCTGTGATATTTACTGTTTTTGGTTCCGATGTTGAGCTTCAGAGTTTCATTGAAACTGGTGTTTTCATATTAAAGTCATCTTTCTTTTAGCTCTGGCAGAGGACAGAGAGGCGAATCTGCTTGAAGCTGCTGATTCTTGGCCACATTTTTAAGCCAGCAGCATTAATCACGTTAGCACAAGCCTTTTATCACCATGTGTGTGTATGTGAATAAGTAAAAGGTATACATGTCTGTTATGTGTCTAATGATTACTCATGTTTACGCTTAAGCTGTCTCTATATGTAGCTTCACTGACAATAGCAGCAGTGACTGTGTACACACATATAACTGTTTTAGGATGGTTTATAAGTGTCTTTGTGTGTGTGTGTGTGTGTGTGGGAGTGGATTTGGCCCCCTCACCTTTGTGATTGTGACTTTATTAAAGGTGTTTGTTGTGTCAGATGGCTGAGACACAGAAGAAGCTAAAATGGAAAGCTCATAATCTGCATATTATACACATCATGTGTCAAAATATAGAAGAGTGATTTATGTGACAATCCCCATCCATGACATTTTGATGCTTTATGGTATCAAAACCTAATGATAAAATATCATTTATCATGTGCATGGCATTAAAAATTACATCAAGCTTGTAGCCAAACGCTGCTGAATGGAGGATTTGGTTCTTTATCTGTTAGTTCTTTTATCCCAGGGAACATTGTAAAAATATCCAGTTCAACATTTAAGCCAATACTGAATCAAGAAAGAAGGTAAACAACTTTTTTCTTGCACCTTATAAACCCCTTATAGGAGGCCAGAAAATATCACAGATGTGTCCGAAAAAGTAATGAACAAATACAGAATTTACAAGAACAATAAGGGCACTAAAGTTTTAAGTTTCCACATTTCTTATTTATAAGAAAATGAAATCATTATTTTATTCTTAAGTTACTTAAATAATAAAAAAAATGTGTACAAAACAATAAAATTGAATTTTAAGTTAAATTATTAAGTTGACATAAAGCCAATATAGTGAAAATCTATAATCCTAACAGTTCTAATTTTCTTTCGTCTCTATTCAAGTACAATTCTTTAATTTCTTTATTCATTTTAAAATTACATAAAGACTTGCCATAAAGAAGCACTTTTAGTATTAATATGAACACCTCTCTGAACCATGCAGCTGCAGCTCTAAGCATCAGATCATACTCTGATAACGTGAAGCAGAACACAATTAGAGAAGTTTTAGTACAAACAGTGTCTCCAAAATGTCCATTTTGACACAGTTTGGCACCATCTGTTCTCAGTCCCCCCAACCGACGAACCTCAGGTTTTAAAATGTTAAGAAAGAAATAGACTGTTTCCTCTTACTTTGTCCCAAACTTCAGACACTGAAATTAGTTTTTCAACATTTTCTAAGAATTTTTCACAAAACTAAAAAAAACTAGTGATTTAAGTTTCTAAATGCTGTCTTTACATTTACTTTTGGCTTGTTCTGCTATTATCAAAGTGGCGGAAACTACAACCAAGAACCAGCCAAACTGGTGTTTTACACATTATATCAGCTTAATTTATTAAGTACTCTATGTACACTATTTCTTATTTCAGAAAATGTTAATAGTGTGTTTTTTTCTTGTTAATAAGCTTGTATAAATTAATTTATATATAGATATAATCCCTGTTGTGCTCCAGACCTTAAAATACACTTTTTTCTTACTTACAAGAATATTTTGATGAGATTGGCGAAAACACAATTGAATGAATAAATAAATGTTTGAGCGTGTCTGGTTTGAATCTTCGTACGTCACCACAGCATCAGCATCACTTTCATTGATTGACTGATTGATAACAAGCTTTACTGTAGATTCCTTCCTCGTTACCTTTGGTATGAGCTGTTATGGATGTGCTCAAACCAAACTGTCTGATTCATCTGGTCTAATCACATTATTCCATATAACCTGTTTTTTTTAAATAAATGTTTTTGCTTTCATGGAAAATAAACATCTTCTACCGTCTCTAAAGGCTCTGTAGATTTTCAGATGCTGACACCTACCAGTAAAGAGAGCACAAGATGGAAAATATGACACAAACATGTTTTAGTTCTTTACTTCATCAAGCATCAAGCAAATGAACATTAAACATTCTCCAACACGTAGTCCGTGTTTTAGACATACCATTGTGGTTTTTCCATGGCTCAACGCCATATCTTTGTCGATGAATGCTCAGAAATGATGGCATGTAATTGAGCCGCTGTAATTTGTAGAGATTGACCCAAAGGGCTGGCTATTAGCAGTTGTCAGCTGTAATGATAGATCTCTTTAGCATTACAGAGCCAAGGCCGTCCCCAGTGTCCGCAGCAGCTTAACTAGTTATTTATAGATCATGTCAGGCCTGTAATAAACATAAAGCATAAAACTGCAGCTAATGTGCTGCTAATGAAATCTGGACACGAGCAACATTATGAATTGAAATAATTTACAGGGCTGTTCTGGAGCCACCGGGTGCCTCTAACTCAGAAAAGGATATGTCTCTGTGCTCGTTTGCATGGTGAAAACATGATTTAGTAAAGCAACAAGAATGGAGAGAACATGTTTGATTTTTGTTTTTGAGGTTCTTACACACTGATAAAGCTTACCGCTGACCTTCAAATAGAAAAAAATGCTTTGAAGAATCAGGGATTCTTTTACATTTGTGCTTTTCTCTCAGACACTAATAACAATCAAATCAATGTCCGTTTGTTTTTGTGATGACAGTTAATAATCTAGTAACAACAACTCAAAATTTTAAATAGTAATCACATAAACACTTTTGGCATTACATAGCCAAACCAAGGCTCGAGCACGTTTATTTACTTTAATATTTATTAAAATTCATCATAGTCCCTGAAAATGTTGTTCTATCAAAAAAAAAAAAAAATCTTATTATTTGGTACAATGTCATTATGGACAAAATAAAATAAGTCCAGAACACAATGTCCAGGCGATGTTATGATGGCAGCTATTAATACAAGTTTAGCCAATCGTCTTGAATTTTGCATGGCCTTGCAATTTTCTCCAAATACTGCAACTTTAACATAGTTTTGATGAATCACAGTACTCCTCCATGTTACCTGATATAAATACGTAATTAACTGTATTTCCATGTTTCTGAGTGAATGTGCAGATGTGTCAGACAGAAACGTGAAGTGGATAAACAGTAGACACAGACGAGTCCAGTCCGCTCAGCCCAAAGAAGAAACGTGAAGCATCTGCTGTGTGAAACCAGCCGGTGCTTGACACTTTCCCAGAGTTCTGCATGGAAGTGACTGAACTGTTCTGTACTGCTTATAACATTGTGACGGAGGACATAACAAAAGTTGTCAATTATAAAACTTTTTTGTTGTTTTTTGAAGCAGAGAATATCTGAATAAATGGGACAAATCACTGTGATGGAGTTTACAACGTCCACATCTGCTGTAAATGCTGAAGGAATCAGAATAGTTTTTATTTTCCTTCGCTTGTTTTGTGCAGTGTAGATTCATGATTCAATACTCTCCCAGTTGGTTCATTTTAATAAATAATATTGTAAAACAAAAACATTTAAATGAACTAAATTCATATAATTATAATAATATAATGTTTGTCTTGCATAAGTTCCTAGAATTTATGTCAAATACTATCTTTGTTCTAATAATATAATAAATCTTGTTTGACATAAATTCCAGGGTCTTTTGTAAGAAAAAAAAAACAACAAAAAAACAACTAACAACCAAGATTCAAGATTTATTAAATAATCTCAGTGCTCAGCTATAGATAGCAAAAATTATTTAAACATGTTAATACTGGCATAAAAAATATTAAAAAGGCAAAAAGTGCCAACACACAAAAAAAAGAAAACACTGTGTAGTACATTTCCCATGAATCCTTGAATGGTGTAGCACCACCATATTTATATCTGACCTGCTTTAGCTTCACACTCCATCCCCACTTTTAAGTCTGATGACGAGCAGCTCCGCTTCGTTCCTAAGACCAGGCTGAAACTTCGAGGCTCAGGCAGAACCGAAGCTGTGCAACCAGCAGCCTTCACACATAAAACACATAAAACTCACTGTCTGTTTTTAACACTCATCCTAAAACACACTGATTTTCTTTGGCTTTTACCACCATTTGAGGTGATTCTCATGTTTTTCAAGGTTTTGTTGTTTTTGGCCATTTTATTCTTGACTGATGTCTTCGGTCCATATTTTAATGTATTTTTATAAATATGTTTTCTAAATGATTTGCTGTTGTTTAATTGTTCAGCGCTCTGGTCGGCAGTATTGTGTTTAATATACTCTATAAATTAATTGGACTGGATTGGATTTACATCCAAACTGGAAAAAAGTAAGAGTTTTTTTTTTTTTTTACAAAGCTGCAAAACAGCCATTTTAGGATACAACAATCACAAATAAATAAATAAATAAATAAAATACAGCAAAATCCGGAAGGGCGCGATTATCTATCACAGCTGTTTATAACAAAGAGCACAGCTTTAAAGTTTGAATCATCTTAAACTCCTGTGTGGCATAAATACCACCAGGTAGGATTGTAGTGGTCCTTGTATGTGTTCTGAATAAAACAAGTGGTTTAAACTGGTAATCAGGTTGATTAAGGGAGATTCATTTCATTAAGAATACCTTTTTTTTTAGCAAAATAATCTCAAAGCAGGAAACTTCATGAGATCAGTTGTTTCTTATGACACTGTCACTGCAAATATTAAAAAACCATTAATGAAACTCTCTGCATGGTGTATAGTGACCTGTGTTTAACTTTCTCGTGCTTGCATAATATGAAAGTTAAGTGACAGATCAGCATCAGGGATGAGAAAAAAATCTTGACACCTTTTTCTAAAATGACTATTTTCCAGCAGACTTTCTTGTCTGCATTACTATTCACTGCCTTGTATTTACCCTGCGTATATGCAATCCAGTGTTTGTTCACACATGCATTCAAGTGTGTGTCCATGTATGTGTGTGAAAGTGTGTGTAAATCTCCTGCTCACACCCTCCCCAATCTTATTGCTTTCTTGAGCTTCTCTGGGAGAAATCCTCTTGATTCGCCGGGTCCCCGAGGCTAGAGCCCCATACACAGCAGATGTTCCACTGAAAAGGCCATGAATGTTTAATCATTTGTGTTATTGATGCCGCCTTTTTGTTTGTTAGAAAGTGTGAGCGACGGTTAGTCTTATGTGTCTATTTTTTGCATGTTATGTATCCATCTGTGCTTGTGTGGCAAACGGAGAACAAACATCAGTCTTTTTAATCCACTGCATTTAAGGACAGAAAAACAAAATCTTATCTTTGTCCCGATATCAGTAAACAGTGAAGCTATAAAAAATGTTAAATGTCCATCCACTCATCCAAACCAAGACAATTCTTCTTCTTTTTCTTCTCTTTTTCTGTCATACAGAAAGTTAAGCCTTACTTTCACCTGATTGTGGACAAATGGACTGCGCTCCATCTCTAAACTGTGATTTGTTGGACTTAAAGCTGCTGTTTTAGTATTTCAGCTGACAGCAAAATTTGATCATAATTAGACAGCATGCCGTGGGCTTTGATTGGCACGGTAATTGGATTGTCATTGGGGCTGAAAAGCTATTATCTTTGGATCATGCCCCATGAAATTTGTTGGAAAAACTTCTGTGGCCATCATTAAGTCAGCCATCTTGGGGGCCTTCACAAATGAGCTTTTCTTTTTTTTTTCATGGCAAAGAAAGAATGAGAAGAAGGGAGGTGGAGGAGGGAATAAAACAAAAGGTACCTGAGCACCGCTGGGACCCTTAGATCCTTCAAATTGCAGCAAAGACAATCTCGGCTCTATTGATTAATGATATTAGCATAGCAGGTAGCGCTAAGCCAAAAAGAGGCATGCTGGGTTATTGCCCATTTTTCTTGCCTACTCTCCGGTAACGGGGTTGGGAGGGGGGGTGGGATAATGAGAGTGAAAGCAGTGAGAGGAAGAGGAGCAATGGGAGGAAGAGGAGAGACTGCAGGGTGGCTTTTCATTTGCAATTGTTTATGTAAAGCATCAGGTGCAATACTCATTTTAGTGGAATAAGTAGCAATATGAGGTAATGAAAATGAGAATCCGAGATGTGAAATGTGCCCAATAGCTTTCTAGAAACTATTGGGGTGATTAAGGAAACTTATGCACCTCTGAAACTTGAAAATCACCAGCAAACACAACCAGCTCAGGAGCTCACAGAGCGACTGGTGCAAAGCCAACATCTTCGATTAACTCACTGTTGTTGTTGGTTTATACTGACCAAACAGAGCAGCTCAGCAGTGTATGAGTGAATTCAAAATCCAGACGACTTCATTTATCCCTAATGGGCAATTTTGATTTATAGGCTCTCTATTAAAAGAAGATTTAAAACAGCAATAGCGTAACCCAAACAGCATTCAGACATTCAGGACGAGTCAGTGCAAAAGATCAAAGATTTGCAGGTCATCAATGATAAAAAAATGACATTAAGATGACCATGGCATTAACAGAGGAGAAGTAATAAAGATAGATAATAAATTGATTGTATATTATAATCAATTGCAGTAAGTTCTTACTGCAGTAAGAAAAGTGTGTGTTTTACCGCTCAGTTTATTTAAACAGGCCAAACTCATGCTGTACGGAGAAATAATTCTCTACACAAACTGATATTCATAACAGAAGAAACAGCTAAAAATGTGCAGACCTCCTGCATCCCCTGACCACACGTACCCGGGTTCCTGATGTGGTGAGTTAAAAATCCAATAAAGCAAAAAAAGGACTAAAGCAGGGTACACACGTAAAGATTTTACCTGTTAGAGACTCCACACATGAAGATTAAAAATCAAACAGTTTTGATGGTACTGTGTGTGGTGGCTGCGATAGTCGCGGCACGATTCTGTCCCGCAGACGATCTAGAAACTCGTCCTCTGAGCCAGAAATCTTGTTCAATCAAACATAATCTAAAAAAATGAAACATAGAAGATACAAGATGAGGGAATGACGGTGGTCTTGGGACTTTTGTTAACGTTTCAGAGCCGATTGTCTGGACGAATCTCAACCTCAGACCACACGGTTGTCTTATAAGAATTAAGATTATTAGCATTTGCCTTTGTCTTTGGGTGGGAAGGGGAAAATGTGTCCCTCTGTATCCCGCTCCCCATCATCAAAGCAAACGGACGTGTTTACAGATTGATTTTTGATGATTTGCTGCTCTGCTGCTTTAGCTGCTCTTGTTTATTCGTGTCAGAGGTCATACGCTCTTGTCCTCTCATTACAATACAACTATGCTTTTTATTTTTGCCTCTGCAAGATACACTAAACTTTAAAATAAATACTTGTATTACTTTTTTTTTACGTGATTCCAGGATTAAGATGAAAAAAATATATATATTTTTTTAGTTTTACATTTGGTGAATTTGCATCTTATTTGCTGTTGCTTTTTTGTCTCTTCTTTGAAATGCAAATTATTAATTGGGGAGTTTCTACATCTATTAATGGTTAAAAGAAGGATTGGACCTGTTAAATGCAACTTTTCTTGCACCACCTTGTCTTCCCTTTTGTTTCCAGGATGAAGCTGCAGCAAATAGACCAGACTGGAAATAGATGTCAAGAAGATGATCCAAAATAGAATAAGACAGAAACAATGGAAGAAATTAATAAATAGCAGTATCAAAAAGAAAAGTTTTGAACTTAAACAGATGAGGGTTTCAGTCGACTCGCTGTTTTCTGGGAGTTTGTTCCACCACCACCCAGACAGTACCTCTCATTCCCAAACATAAAGCCACTTTCATTCCCCAAGAAATATGAGGTGACTACATGGTAGCACTGCTCCCACGGAAAAGATATGACATTGCTGTATTTGAATACAACACTCTGTCATGCAATAGGAGGCATAGCATTATTCTAAAAATCTGTGTGTGTGTGTGAGTGTTTATGTTTTGCCCGTGTGTTACATCTGGCTTATGATCCAGGCATATCAGCATATTTTGCATATGTGAATGCAGGGTTCACACACGATAATAAATATGGCTTTACATCATATCTGAAAGGTGTAATGCAGCAGGAAAATGTTTGTCTTCCTGATGGCAGCCCCCGTCTGTTTCCTCTCTCTTTTCATTGTGTTTGTGGGCGAAAGTTTCTATGCAAGCACTGTTGATCATGGCCTATCAAGTGTCATCTTATTTGCATTCAGTGGACGCATCATTATTCACAACATTTGATGTCCAAAAAAACACATTAGACCTCTCTTTCGGTGCCGAGTGGCATTGGTCGCGACCGCCCAGACATCATTTGTGCGCCCAAATAGTCAAATGTAAATTGATATGTAAGAAAATGCCCCATTAACTTTTTCATTAATGGTTATAATGCATTCTGAGTGTCATCCGCGGGGCGGTGCGCTTTTGTGAGCATGGCCATGCACACATGTGCTACACACAAACAAGGCATTCACAATCAAACAGGAAAAAAAACAAAAAAAAACAAACAAAAAAAAAAAAAATTCATTCAAATGTACAAATGAACACTGATAGTTTACAAAGGAAAGAAACTAAAACCAAGCACGCCTCCTTCCAAAAACTTCTGTCTTTGATCTGAGGAGAACTACATCTTAATACCTGCACTCCTTCAGCTTTCACAAGACTTTTGCTTTAATTGGAGCCTTTACAAGTTCATACCACCAGATGTGTTTGCAGCTGTTTGACTAGACACTTTGGGGCTCATGTTAGCTTTATTTTCTGCAACTTCACACTGATGTTTCAGGCATGTGGCTCCGAGTGTGAAATGACTCATACTTGATGCATACATCCTGCATCGTACTGTGCAGATGGTCAGACATTTTCACAAGGCAGGCTTTGTGCTTTTCTCACATTACACACTTAACAATAGCTGCAGGTACCCGCTGCTCAGGTCGGCAGCTGCTCCAGACAACCTTGTATCAATATCTGCTCTTTCAATAACTCACAGCCTTCAGCATTTTTCTTTCTAGTCTCCTTTATTTCTTTCCAGGATTTAAATGTAATGCAGTAATTAAAATGCCTCTGTAAAGTGCTGGTTGAGACTGGGTCTACAGCAATGTTTCTGAGGATGGGAGCATTTTTATGCAACTTTAAAACTTTTGATTCTACAGCAGCATTTTAACATTTATCCCAACCTTCGTAAGAGATAAATTTACAGTTTAGTTTTTCTGTATTTTGTACACCCTACAGCACAGTGTGTTCAACCTGGTTCAAACACACAGCTTGAGACATAAAGACATAAAAATCTCATCAACTGTAGAAATAGGAAAAAGTTTTATGATAGATGGTCTCACTGTAACAGAGTATCACCATCATGGAGTTAGTCTTGAAGCTAAGTAATAAACCATTAATATATTAACTCTATACTGAAATATCACCCCATGCAACAGATAAATATTATAGAAAAAAAAGACTCTTGCATACTCTTGGTGGCTGGATGGCTGGGTGTGGTATATTGATGCAGCTACTATAATTAAACATCATTTGAGTCCAAGACAAAGTTCCCTATAGGGACAGTAAAGTGTGTCATTTCATACTGTACCATAATGTCATGGGATATATTATCGTATCATACTGTGCTGTATCACGTTGTACTTCATCATACCACATCATGATGAAGTACAACAGTAACAGTAACACATCAGACCGTAGCATATCGTATTGAATCGTACTGTACTGTACCATACTGCATTGTATCATGCCATGTTACACGGTACTGTACCATACTGCATCGTACTGCATCGTACCATGTTGTACCATACCGTACCATACTGCATCGTACTGCATTGTACCATGTTGTACCATACTGTACAATACTGCATCGTACCATGTT
>JBAGKP010000018.1:3630596-3645625 GCA_037177255.1 Melanotaenia maccullochi
CATTATTTTACACATATCTTCATCTGAAATTATTCCTAACAGTTTGTTTTTTTTAATTGTGTAGTAACCAGGAATATAGACTCTTTGTAGGTGAGGGCGGCGCCCCAGCGCCCCCTGCTGGCCAGCCGCCACTGCGTACTGCCATTGCTTGCTTTTGCTGAAGCATTTTATAGGGAATGAGGGCCGAGAGCTCCGAGAGGAGAGAGGAGGCGGCGAGTCACATGAACGCACGGCTGGTCCGGCTGGTCCGGCTGGTCCGGCTGGTAAACACGGGGCTGGAGATCAACATAGAGAAACGTGTGTGATGTCATGCTATACTTCAGATGAAATTACACCTCTAGTTCTTCAGATAGCATTTGTAATTCCTTAAATCTAGAAATGATGACTATTATCCAGTTATTGCCCCCTTAAAGCTTAAACAGTTAAGTATGTACACTGAAAAATTAGGTTACCTATAAAGGCCATAGTGCATTTCAGATACATTCATGTCAGGACTCTATAGTAAGTGTAATGAGTCAGGATATGTTCAAAATCTGACATATATTCTAGGAAGTGAGATTGAGGTTCTGTGAGGGAATATAATCCATTCAAATAAATGCTAACACAATGGCTATACATAAAGACCAGAGCATTAAGATCCAGATGCAGGCATAGTTTGCTAAGAGCATGAGTCACTCCCATGCAGTGGGGAGTGAGGGAACTTCCAGATTTCCTTTACCTCATAGATCAGTGTCCACACTCTCTAAAGGATAAGAGATGGATCTGTTGTTAAGATTGGGCTGTTCCAGGTCTGCAAAAGGATTAAATGCACCCACCAAATGGTCACATTTCACCACTGTCAGTCTACAACTGCTCTGCATGCACTGTTTGAAGGAACTGATCTTAAATGAAACCTCTGAAAGGGCAGGGTCATCCAAGAATGCTCTGCCATCCCAGAAATCTCTTGAGTGACTGTCCTCTCAACTCAACGTACATAATCAGGCAGATTAAAACCACTGAATGCACCAGAGGCCAGTTGACTCGCCATCTCACACACAACTATCAACCAGCTTTTTCTCACTCACTTTTTTAAATTAATAGCAATTGTTTTTGCTAAGCTGAGGATGTCCTGGAGGCTGCCTCCCAGGGTTGTGTGTATGTATTTGTGAATGGGCTGCACATTAGAGCAAGCAAAGAGAGGGTTTCAGTGGATTACAACAGTCCCAAAGTGCTGTGCCCTTTTATTAACCTTGCCTCTTAGTTGTTTCATTTAATGCAAAACAAATTTCTAATCTGCAGTCAGCTAAACAGTTCTGCAACTCATTCTGCTGCTGTGAGT
This sequence comes from Melanotaenia maccullochi, assembly GCA_037177255.1. NCBI lineage: Eukaryota > Metazoa > Chordata > Actinopteri > Atheriniformes > Melanotaeniidae > Melanotaenia > Melanotaenia maccullochi. The sequence continues at coordinate 3,631,915 of JBAGKP010000018.1, forward strand.
GTGCATGTGTGTATGCTACTGTTACTCTTATTGCCTAAGGTTCCCTCTGCCTAGCCCCCTAATTACTCCTCGAACCAGGCGGCCAGGCTCCTCATATATGCTATCATCATTTTAAATTTATTTTGATTGATTTGTGTCAGCTTTAACTATGCTTTGGGCCAAGGTCGATAAATAAAGATCAATACTTTAATGTTTTCCTCTGAACCTTTATTAAAAAATAGATTGGCTATAAAGAGGGCTGAATTACATGGAGGAGTGCCTACTTCCAATGCATGTCAACTGGAATCTAATTGAACAACATTGAACCGGTGGAGATTAGTCCAGGGAATGTGAGCTGTTGGAGGCATAGAGTGTTACATCTGGAGAGAAAAGCTGAAGTGAGGAACTGAAGGTACAAGGTAAGAGAGATCGAAAAAAAGAAAAGTTGGAGAGTTGTTCGGTCCAGCTAAAAACTGGAGAAGTTGTTTCAAACTGTTCAGATCTTGAATTTAACTAAGACTCTTTGGGATGTCAGCAGTGCTCAGAAGTCCTTTATTTTTGATAAATGGTAAGAGATTAGGGATGACTGGTATTAGAAATACAGATTAGTGATGTCCAATACCGCTGATTTTCTTTTCGATCTGAAGTAACATTCAAGCTAGTATCATCGATATCGATCCGATATCGATACTTTGTACAAAAATTTATGTGTTGGAAAACCACTTTCAAAGCAGCCTACCCTGAGGGGAAAGGAAATGATTTTTATAGAATTATTTGTGACTCGAAGGAAATTTACTAGTAAAATACAAAAATAAATAAATGCCACAAAAGCTGCATAGTTTGTCAACACCTATTTAAAGTTTTAGTTATTATCACTCTAAACAAATAAGAGTGATTGATTCTATCTGTCTGTCTGTCAGTTAGTCAGTCAGTCATTCAGTCATTCATTTTCTTTCCCAACCCTACAATAGCTGTTTTATGGAATAATTAATGACACCCAGCCTCTGCAGCCACTGAGGTCTTATCCACTGAGTCTAGGCCTGTTGAATTGATGTGAGCTCATCTCAGGAACACGTATGACTCCAAGCTGAACTCATATAGATATTTATTGTAGCATTTACTTATTTCATAACCATATTTAATAGTGTGCATAAACCAAAACATAACCTAAACCTAGCAGACAGATAAAAATAATCTAATTTTACCCAAATTTAGCATCACACAGCTCCACATTTTCTTCCTCTATCCATGAAGAGTGCACTGAAAAAAATAAACCCATGCAGATGTAAATTCAACATAATTAAATCTGTAATTAAAGCCAGAATTCTTATCTTTACATCATTATATCTTGTTTTAAGATTAAAAAGCTTTGTTCAAAATAGACAAAATCATAGTTTTTTCTCTAACAAGATGTATCTTCATAATCCCAGAGAGTCTTTTTATGTTCACTCACACAACAAACAATTAACTTGTTGAAGCTATTCTGTTTTAATTTGATCGTGAAGTGGGAGGAGTTACAAGTTCCAGAGTCTTCTTTAAGCTGGCGACAGACGGCACAGCTGCAAAGGCTCATGGGTAGGCATGTCTTAACAGGAATAGCCCTTTAATTATTCTTAGGAGTTAAATTTAAGTGATGTTATCAAATTACTTTTATCTATTGTTTATTTTAGTTAAAGTCAAGTTTTGCTCATAGTTCTGGTTTCATGTTGGCACAGTGACTCTGACAGAGACAGAGACTGTAGCAAGATAGAAACCTCCTTTGATGTCCTGTCTTGAGCAATAATAAATGACTGCTCATTGCACTATGTCTTCTATGAAATGCCATGTCTCTGTGGGTGGAGTGGTCAGTTTGTAACCTGAGAGTTGCTGGTTAGATCCTGGCCTGGAGAGCTCATGTAGAGGTGTCCATGAGCAAGACACAGAACCCCAAATTGCCCCTGATGGGATGTGATTAATGCCTTGCATTGCAGTTTCTGCCATAAGTGTGTGAATGAATGGGTGAATGTGATGTATCATGTCATATACTTTAGGTAACGTTTCAGGATATAAATGCAGACCATTTACCATAGAAAAACACAGTTGATAGTTAGAAAATGTGGTTAAATTTAACTTTAAAATGACAGTAACACATTTGGAAAAACAAGTAGATTCCACTTAAAGAAAGTAATATGGAAATTAAGAAAATTAAGTAGATTTCAGGTAAAAAGTTCAAGCTCTTAAAATTAAGTAGACAACACACTTAAATGATAACTAGAGAACTGTAAAAATTAAGTTGACTTTACTTGAAAATGTTGATACAACAAGCAGCTTGTTTGACCTACATAATTTGATGCAAAAAGTAGATCATGCAGGAAATTTATATCAGTGTGATTTTTACCTCTCTGCAGCATCAACGACTCAATGAATGACGTCTGCCTTGCCCTTGCAGCACCTGTCCCTCTTCTTCTCTTCCTCATCATAATTTCATCATTTACTCTGTTATGATTACCTCACAGATACTTTTGTGGGGTTTGTTGCTTTGTTCCCATGCACATCATACAGTGTCATTGCTGTTCAGCTCCCTATGTGACTGCTACAGTATGAGCTGCATTAGGACTAAGGGACCAACATGCTGCTGCACTGCTGCCCTGTGCCTGATTTCACATACGACTAGGGCAGGTCGAAGAAAAAGTAGTTCTTACCATCTGGGTAAGATCCTGATATTACAGTTACTTTCCATTGTATTCCAGACTATAATAAACAAAATAATTATCCAAAATTAACAAAATATTATTATTTGAACATGAAAATCGATTCTAAAAGATAAAAAGCTGATATCGGAGGTATTTCACATATTTCACTATTGATATAGAAGAAAAAAACAACTCACTGTAAAACAGATAAGAATAACGGTTCCAATTTAATATGAACGGTCAATTTGCATATATTCGTAAAATAGAAATAATGTGATGGGAGTGAGCAAGACTGCACTGACCTGCCAACTCAGGTACAACCAGCTCATTTCAGTCATGACCAAAGCAGACCACTAGCAGCAAAAGCCCCTTTTCAAATACAGGAACTTATATTCCTTTGATTTAAAAAAAAATCCATCAACATTACCTTGATAAAAAAACTTTTCCTCACCCCCAAACAGACATGTCGGCAGCTTTATTTCCAAAAAATAAAATCAAGTTAAAATGCTACCAGTTTAATTACGAAAGCACACCAAACCACAACATAAAACAAAATATCTAGGCCTCCATTAAAAAACTAAATGAATTTGTCCACTAAAAAAGGTAAAATGATTAAAAAAAGGAGACTGGCAACAATAAAAATTACCAATATTACAACAGAGCTTTTGCTGAGCAGATTTCCATTCAGTAAGGTAAGACCGATATAAAACCCTTCTCCCTTAAGTGCTCGCTACGAAATCTGTAACCCAGTTCTGGCTGACCCCCCTTGACTTGTGTTAGGTCTGTACACCCAAACTCCTTGTCGGTGCCTTAAATACTCCTAGGTGTAGCAAATAATTAACTAATCATGGGCTTGGTGCTGCTAGCAGGGGTGCATTCAGGATACTGCACATCACACATGCATAATCATGACAGAGTCTTAATTCAAATCTTTAGTATTTTCAAGTTTTGTATGCACTTAAAAAAAAAAAAATCTGTGACCTCTGTGACTAAACTAAACTTAAGCTCAGTTAAGTGTTGCTTCTCCTGCCACTAAAATGCGTTTGTCAGAAAGAACAGAGAAAAGAAAAAGAGACTTTAAGTCAACTTTCAGGGCACCCTGGTGATATCAAAGGCAGTTTGATAAAGTTTTCATGAGAACGCAGTGAAGTTCTGATGAAAATGTTTCATAATGGCACCATTAGGAGGATGCAACACAGAAGGCTGAACTCAGATAGAGGCAGACCGTCTCAGGTAGCTTTATTGATCTTTTATTAGTATTTCAGAGTGTGAGACTTTTTCACACGAAGACATACAAAAATGTAAAGAGGGAAATTTGAATAATGGGTTTAGTAGCTCAGAGTGTGGAAAATAACTTACATTTATTCAACGACAAGCACTGTTCAGTTTTAATGAGAAAAGGAAGAGCTGCAGCTGTACGAAATATCTGAGAGGAATTAGAAATGAGTGTGATCTGATGAAAAAAACTACTGTTTCTCACTTCAGATTAATAAATGAACCTACCACTGTACTTCACTGTTTCCTTCTGCAACCAAATCTTCCTTTTATTGCTGTTCTTCTACATAAAGGAACACTGACTCTGAACCTCTTGAGGCAATGTTCTAGGTTTTCAGTATTTCCCTGTTGCAACACACCTGACTCAAATAATGGCAATTTGACAACAAGTTGTTGGAGAACCATTTCATTTGAACAAAGTGTCTTAAGAGGTCCAGAGTTGGTGATTCCTGTTCTAAATGATGCTCTCCTTTCAAGCAGTCTGTTTATTTATGTTTAGGACTTTTGGGCACTAGTGGCCTTTTTCTAACAGCAGCTGCACAGGAAAGATGGGTTAGAGAAAGTGACCTGGGCTGGCTGCACCAAGGAGCTGTTGGCTCTGGGGTAGTTGCTCAACCAGATGAGCTACACACCACCCCTGTCTGTTTTTATTATTATTATTTTTTTAAAAGCTTTATCAGACCAATCTCTTTTGGAGATTAACAAAGTGAAATGAGGACCATTGAAATTTTCTGTTCACAAAGCAAAAATGTGTTAATTATCCACTATTTTTCCACTTATCCATGATCCCCATTTTTTCCTCTCCCTAGCCACATTTACCAGCTTGTCTGTAGGGATCCCGAGGCGTTCCTTGGTGACCTCACCAGGGAGGCATCCAGGGGGCATCCTTACCAGATACCCGAGCCACTTCATCTGACTCCTATCGATGCAGAGACTCTACTCTGAGCCCCTCACGGATGATGGAGCTTCTCCCAACCTATGGAGGAAACTCCTTTTGGATGCTTGTATTCTCAATGTCATTCTTCTAGTCACTACCCACAGCTCGTGAACAAAGGTGAGGGTAGGGATGTAGATCAGGTAGCTCAGCGCCTTCTGTAGGCACAGATTGGCTGCCATGTTTCCATCAGTCTGCCCCAGAGCAGCTGTGGCTACACATGTAGCTTAGCATCACCAGGTATGAGTGAGGAGTGAATGAATAATGGATACATATGGATATGGATACATACATAAGTGTTTTGGGTGCCTTGAAACGCGTGACATAAATCTAATCCATTATTATTATTAATTCCTCCACCTGGGACAGGCCCTCTTTTTCAACCCGGAGAGAACACTTCACCCCTTTCCAGCTGAGGACCATGATCTTGGATCGGCGCTGATTCCTCTCACAACTGCTTCACACTCGGCTGTAAATTGCGCCAGCAAGAGTTGGAGATCACAGCCCACTGAAAGCAACAGAACCACATTATCTGCAAAAAGCTGAGACCCAATCCTGAGGCCGCAAAACTGGATCCCCTCAACACCATCGGCTGAACCTAGAAATACTGTCCATAAAAGTTATGATCAAAATTGCTGACAAAGGCCTTCTTCAAGTCCACAAAGTACATGTAGACTGGTTGTGCAAACTCTTGTGCCCCTTCCAAGATTCTGAAGAGGGTGTAGAGCTGGTCCACTGTTCCATGACTGGGATGAAAACCACTCTGATCCTCCTCAATCCGAGGTTTAACTATCCGATGGACCCTCCTCTATAGGACCCCAGAATAGACCTACCAGGAAGACTGAGGAGTGTGATTCCCCTGTAGCTGGAGCACACCCTCCAGTCCCCCTTTTTAAAGAGGGGGACCACCACCCCAGTCTGCCGGTCCAAGGCAACTGTCCCCGATGTCCATGCGATGCTGCAGAGGCGTTTCAGCCAAGACAGCCCTACAGCATCCAGAGCCTTAAAGGACTCTGAGCGGATCTTGTCCACCCCCAGGGTCCACTGAGGAGCTTTTTTAACTTGTCCAGCATTGTAGCAAACAGAATAATGTTCTGCTTGCTGTGTTGCGCCAAACAAATTTGCTTTGCCAAGGGGAGGTTCATAGGTACGATAAGCTTGATAAGCTGATTCATTTATTTAGTTACTTTGAATTACGGGATCTATGTAATCTTGCTGGACCAGACAGGAGGGAACAGAAAAAGAGGAAGACAGCAAAACGAAGCAAAAAGGAAAGCTGAAAAAGAAAGAGGAGACAAAAACACAACAGATAGAAGGCAACGACTCTTCAATCTAAACCAGACAACCACCTCAGCAACCTCAGGTCCTACCAGGGTCCCCAACTCTGCTTCTTTGTCGCTAGACGTGTTGATGGGATTTAGGAGGTCTTTAAAGTATTCTTTCCCCTGACCCACAATGTCCTGAGTTGATCCCCACTGTATACAATGGCACTGATTCCTCTTCCTGAGCCAGGGGATGGTGGACCAGAATCTCCTCAAAGCCAAGGTTTCTCCGTGGCCTCTCCAAACTCCTCCCATGCCCGAATTTGTGTGTAAATTACTCCTCTTCATATTTCACATCATGTTCTCTTGTATTCGTGCACATCACAACATTGATGTTAAAAGGATATGTATTGTTTAACCCTAAAGACTAAGAATACTATGTAAGAAGTTTTCCTCATTTCTTTTTTTAATAAATATTTAAGATAGCTGGGCATCACAAATTACTGTAATCCATACAGTAACGATCAGATGTGGCTACTCAATAGAGAGTAGTGTTACATCAAAATAACATTACAAAATTAGTCATAAAAAGTATTTGGTGAGAAGAATACTTTAGTTCTGAGTAACTCTTTGTAATATCTGAGTCATATTTTAGAAATCATAGACACAAGCAAGAGGTTAAAACCATCTTGACCAGTTATAATTTATAATAGTTGGTAGCTGACGCTGTGTCCAATAAATGGTGGTCTGATTAGCTGACGCAGCATTTAATAAAATGTTTCCATTTACTTAAATGATTGATATCAGCCTCTCCAGGTACCACGTTTATGAGTAACATTACACTATTTTAAAAGAGACCTTCCCATTTTCTTTAGACTTATTGAAGAGTGGTGGTAGCTGTCGTTGTTAAAAGCAGTTTATCACCAGAACTGAGGTTTAAACTTTGCCACACAACTCAAGGGTAACCCCTCATCGAAATCACTATGACCCCGGGGGGTCTAATTTTCGTTGTTTGAGTAATTTTGTTTTGGCCTTTTTATACCAAATGAGCAGAATGTCATGTTTAGTATCCATGTTTTCAGCATATCTTCACCTCTGTGATCTGACAATTATTTCACTCTAAACTATTTTATCAATATATCGGACACCAAAATACATAAAAGTAATCTAATCTGAATTAAAAACAAGTATTATTTATGACAGTAGATACCCACAAACACCACTCTCCCATTTTTGTGCAAATGATCCAACAATGCCGTTAACAGACCCCTGAAGGAGAGTGTCTTTGCCCTCTCTTTACACGAACAGTTTAATGAGTGAAAAAAGCATTTTTTTTATAAAATATCTGGTTACTAAAAACCATGTTAAGGTTGACCATGAGGTTCGTACACATTTATCACTGTTATTCGGTATTAATGACATCTTTACAGCTCCGTAACAACAAAACCAGGTCAGCTGGATCTGCTGTTGCTTCATTAGAAAGTTCAGATCTGAAATTCTCTTGGTGTGAAGGAAACACGTTTGTATATGAAGCCGAAGGTGCTCGTCCTCCTCAGTTTTAGCTGTCTGACATTTTTCATGTGTTTATTTAATCTCTGTCTGGTGTGAAGAGTTAGTGCAGCTCTAGAGCTATGCTTTGTGCTGGTCATGTGACTGCATGGTTACGTCTGATTTGTAAAACAGAGTTATGTGATAATTGTTACTACATCTGACTGGATGAAACTGACGACATCTCTCTGACAAAGATAAGGTAGAAGTCAGTTGCTGGGCTGCATTTGAAGTGATCAGGATTTCAGCTGTTTATAATGTCCTCCCAGCAGACGGTTATGGCTGGAAAGTGTGTATGTTGTATTCAAACTGCGCAGAGATTATTGGATTCATTTTGATATTTCTTGAACATTAAAGAGATTTTGGCCAGGACACAATAAATAGAAAAGAAAAAAACTGAAACAAGCACAAATTAAAACAAAGCTGCAAAAAGCCACATTATGGAGTCAGGTTAAGTCTGCGGGCCGGGCAGGAACCATGGTGAAGTAGGATGGGATTAAAATGCCATTGTTATTGTTAGACAAAAAGGGAGAACAGGCTGTCCTGTAGAGCATCAACTGGCTTTTCAATCCAAACTGTGATTAACCTTTTGTACAGAACACAGATTATGTCCTAAATGTGGTCTGCTTAGAGACACTCTTACACTCACTAATGCTACTGTGGAGCTCAGTGTTACCTGTGGCAGCCGATTACCATGGATACAGTAGTTAGGTAACACTTAATATAGAAAAAAAAAGATTTTCTCTCTTTGTTGTGTTGGTAATATTAGAAAAAAATATTAGAGCCTGCTTATAACATTGAGATAAACAATTCCTTGATAGTTAAAGAGTTTAAAATCTGTCTGCATGGATCAGTATCATCTTCCACGTGTTTAGGGATTCTTCCATTATTATTTTATCTTTTCTTTTCTGACGGCTTTCCTCTAAAGCCCAGTTTTGTTGGGAATAATGTTAAGTCATAGAACCAAGTGCTTGTGTCAGCAGATTTTGACCCAGACTAGAAATTTCCTCAAAATAACTGTTAATACCAAATTATAAACCACAGCTCTGTTAACGTTAGCGTGAACAGTGATACACATTTTTACAATATTTCACTTAAAACCAAAGCGCAAATCTTAAATGAAAGAGCTTTTCTGTTCTATTCTATTCTATTCTATTCTATTCTATTCTATTCTATTCTATTTTGTTCTACAGACATGTACCTTATATTTATTAAAAAATGGTATTTATAAAATGTTATCACATTAAAAATATAGCTACATCATTTCCTTTTTCACTGAGGAAACTTGTTAATTACGATGTATGTCTATAAATAATCTATTTGTTTGTTCTGCAGTAAGTAGCCGTGTGTTGGATGACTCACTCACTGATGTCCACTGAAGTGGCTAATTTACAAACATACCCTCCTCATCCATGCTTACTAGAAAACAGCCTTTTACTTGGACGTCTACTGTTGTGGACATTATGCCTAAAAGGGTTAAGAAGATCTAAATAACATCTGTCACATTAAATAAATGTTTGATCAATGAAATGATGAACTACATATTTATCACAAATAACTAAAATATAGATATTTTAGTTATTTGTAGAAAATAAGTATCTGATGTTGGAGGTATCAATAATTGGGTACTGATCTGGAAACCACTAGTTTAGGGAATATTTGCTTCTGTCAAATGTCAGAAAGGGTCAAATTGGTCACAAACAGTATGTAAGGGTTAAAAATTACAGAGGCAATCAGTTAATGCAATATTTTCCGCAATAATTAATGTTTGCCAAAAACTTTATAATTTATCAGTTTAAATTACGTTAAATTTAACTTAAGAAGTTAAGTTAAATTATTCTTTGTCTTATTAAACAATCTCATAAAACTGGGGATCACTGTGTTGTTTAGCATTCTTATTGAAATGTATAAATTTATTTATTTATGTACAAAGTGAAATGCATGCATGAGTTTGCAAAAAACAAAAAGTCAAACATTTACGGTAATTTGAAACCTTTTAACAGTGACCCCCCACTGGGAGGAAATTATCTGCTGCTGAAAGCCGCCCAGTCAAACTACGCAGACATCTTTAGGAATCATCAATTTATGAGAAATGTTCAGAAAATGGCCTGACATTTCAAAGTTTATCTTGTTTATTCCTGATTTCCGATTTAGACGACAGTGTCCTTTTAACTAAAAGCAAATTTATTTGCTTTTCGACTCTTAACTCAGAATTTTGACAAGCAGAAAAATAGGAAAAAAAAAAAATAATAATTTTAAAACAACAGAATAACAAAGTCATGTACTTCATAAGTTAAGGTTTTACAATATTGTCACTTTCATGTGAATCCCGGACATTTTATAGCCACTGTTAAGCTCATAATCGTCTTTTTGTTGTTCATATTTCATGCCTTTGCATAAGGTCGGGGTCAGTTTTGGCCTGTTTTAGATGAGATAGAAAAATCTAAACACTATAACAGTGTACAGCCTTAATTAGATAAATAGAAATAAATGAACACAGTTGACAACTCATATATTTAACTGGAAACAACTCAGTAACGTGACTGGGTATAAAAAGGACATTTCAGAGAGGCAGAGCCAGAGGTTTTACAGCAACATCTGCTCCCATCCAGACAAACGTCTCTTTCAGGGAAGACCTTGAAGATTTCAGCAAGACGATGCTGAACCACATCCTGCATCCATCACAGCAGCATGAACTGGCCTGCCTGCAATACAATACAAAACATCTGGAGTACCATGGAAACAGAAATCCAGCAACAAGGTCCAGGACTGTAGAACAGCTAGAATCCTGCATCAGACCAGAATGGGACAACATTTTCATTCTGGTCTGATGTTTGTCCCGTTCACATCTGATAAGTTGCTTATGTTCTATTCTAAATAAATGATTGCATTCTGTTTTATCTTTCATTCCTACATGGCATCCCAAGGTTTTTGGAATTGAAGTTTTATTAAAATCTAATTAACTCTTTATTTGTCTTTGTGTTTTGTCTCAGGTTGAAGAAAACCGATGTGCTGTCTTTCAGTTCTGTGCTGCTTCCTGTTTCTGATATGCTTCAAGGTGGTCATGTGGTTGGAGAAAGGCAAGACAGCTACATCCCATCACTTAAAGAATTCACTGGTCAATTGTGCTGAAAGGTGTAATCCTGTTTGGGAGAAGATGTAGAGGGGAGACCTTGAGTTTTGCCCATCTGCAGTTGGCACACACACACAAACACACTCATAAATAGACACAGTGGACAGTGATGGTGGTAAGCTGGTGAGAGTGTCAGAGGGTATGTGTGGCCAGCTATAGTGCATTTTGTTGTAATGGTGTCTTAGTTGTCTTGTCAGAAATCAATGGGAAACAGGAGTCTCTGCAAGCACATGGAGGTCATGGCTTCGTCTGCCTAAATATTTAATTCTGGGAGCACGTCAGAAGCTTTTAAAAATCATCGCACTGCCCTCTTTTTCTGTTGGAATGAGGGGATGCAAACACAAGTACACATACTTTCTTTTTGAGGGGTTTGTTCTAAATGCGCTGCTCATGCTTGTGGAACCACAAACCGAGAAAGCACAATGACATGTTAAAAAAAAGAAAAAAAAAAGAAAGAAATCCACACAAACAGACACGCATGAACACACATGTTCATGCTTGGACAGCACTGCCTGTCCATCATGGCTCGGGTCAGACCTAGGTTAAAATCAATTCTAATCAATTATTAAGAGCTTGGGTATCTCAGCAACGCTAAAATAAGGTAGCCTGTGGATGAGGTAGAGTCCGCTCCTTCCACCACTGCTTTCCCCTAAATAACCAGCACACCTCTCAAAAATCTGAACACAAATTTAAGATGGCAAAACCCCCACAAAAACATCTATATATCTCATCTGGTCATATGGGCAAGATCTATTCCTGCATTGTTTTTACTTTTTCATCTGGATGAGAGGCTATTAAAAAGAAATAAATCATTCAAACAGAGGCAGGAGAAGAAGATGTGAGGAACAAGGGATCAGGAAAAACCTTGACAAACAGACATATGATGGAGAAACACCAAAAGGCTTAAATTTCAGAAGTGGAATTCTACAGTTGGATTTTATTGTCTTGCTCAAAATACACGTCTGCAGGGCAGTTGCTCGGTCTGAACATCACAAACAGCCATGAACTCTTGCTGTCGGCTAAATGATGATTTTAAAGCTCTAAAGCAACTTTTGGCATTACTGATTCACTGCTTGAACTTTCAACAAAGTGAGAGATATTTAAAGGTTGAATAAAATTTTCATCAGTCAAGGTCAATCTGCAGAGCTCAGTACTTGAATGGCTCCATCTATACTTCAACACGTTGTTCTTTAGCTTGGAGTAGGTGGGGCTGGAGACCCTGTTGCCACTGGACAGGCTGTACTTGTGAAGGCACAAAGAGAACATGCAAACTTCACACAGAAAGGCTGCAGCAGAGAATTAACAAATAACAAGGAATTTGAGATATTCATTTCTGTGTGATGTGGTATTGTTCATTTTCTATTCAGTTTACCATTTGCATAGCACCAATTCACCACAATGTCATCTTAAGTCACTGTTAGAGATACAGTCAAATTAGAATAGAATAGGATAGAAATACTTTATTAATCCCTTTGGAGAGTCCTCAGGGAAATTTGGGTATTCACTGTAGTTCAGTTGAAGCAAATCCATTGCCTGCTTTAACACAGACCCCCAGCTGACCACCATGAGTTGATGAACCATAGTCCTGTTCACATATTGGTTTTCAAAAAAGACGTCTTTGCTAGTCTGTCCCAAAAGATGCCTTACTTTTTCTTTTTTTTTTTGTAATTAAAGCATAACAGAGAAAGCTCAGCCAGGCATCAGTGTGTGCAGACACACACATTAATTCAACTTTATGAAATCAACGAAGTGAGCCCAGCGTTGTCTGTCATAGCAGTGTGTTCTGCAGTATAGTGGATGAGCACTATGGAGGCCAACCTGAGCTCCAACAAGGTCAGAAAGATTTACAAAGGGACATCAAGACAGTGCAGAACTCACAAGAAAGGCTGGCTTTTGGATTTTAACTTGCCCAGTGTCCTTTAGTTATTTCTTCCAGAGTTTAGTTGTGTAGAACTGCAGTATATTGGAAATAAGGCTCTTATCCAATATTGATTGACTGAATTTAAGTATTGCCCCAATATCAAGAAAGTTGGGACACTGTGTAAAACACAATAAAACCAGAATCAATGATTTACCAATCTCCTGAAACCATATTTTGTTCCCAGTAGAACATAAACAACAAATCAGATGTTAAAACTGAGATATTTTATCATTTTATGGAAAATATGAGCTGACTGTGAATCTGATGGCAGCAACAGGTCTGTAAGAAGTAGTTCCAGGGTGATGTTCAGCATGGTGAAAAAAATAGTTCCAGGGTGATGTTCAGCATGGTGTAAAAAGTAGTTCCAGGGTGATGTTCAGCATGGTGAAAAAAGTAGTTCCAGGGTGATGTTCAGCATGGTGTAAAAAGTAGTTTCGAGGTGATGTTCAGCATGGTGTAAAAAGTAGTTCCTGGGTGATGTTCAACATACTGAAAAAAGTAGTTCCAGGGTGATGTTCAGTATGGTGTAAAATGTAGTTCCAAAGTGATGTTCAGCATGGTGTCAAAAGTAGTTCCAGGGTGATGTTCAGCATGGTGAAAAAAGTAGTTCCTGGGAGATGTTCAACATACTGAAAAAAGTAGTTCCAGGGTGATGTTCAGCATGGTGTTAAAAGTAGTTCCAGGGTGATGTTCAGCATAGTGAAAAAGTAGTTCCTGGGTGATGTTCAACATAGTGAAAAAAGTAGTACCAGGGTGATGTTCAGCATAGTGAAAAAAAGTAGTTCCAGGGTGATGTTCAACATGGTGAAAAAAGTAGTTCCAGGGTGATGTTCAGCATGGTGTAAAGAGTAGTTCCAGGGTGATGTTCAGCATGGTGAAAAAAGTAGTTCCAGGGTGATGTTCAGCATGATGTAAAAAGTAGTTCCAGGGTGATGTTTAGCATGGTGTAAAAAGTAGTTCCAGGGTGATGTTCAGCATGGTGTAAAA
>JBAGKP010000018.1:3645787-3661200 GCA_037177255.1 Melanotaenia maccullochi
AGTGGCTAAGTTTTAAGTGTCAACTTTCCAAGAAAATTTGCGCCCCCCTAAAAAAAATTGTCACCAGCCGCCACTGTTTCATATAGTTATTTTATCAAACATTTAAAGTGAGATATGCATCAGTGGTGCTACAAAGATGCACATGCAAGCTCAAGGTAAATTTTTGTCTGCCTTGGGATGTGGGCTGACTTAGAGTATGTTGTTTAAAATAACTTAGATTTAAAACTATTTCTGGAACTCTCTGACAGTAAAATGGTTGTGCTTTGTATTAATCATATTCTTGACAAAAACACCAAAATCTGCATGCTGCAGTTCTAAATACACCGTTCAAACTTCATCCTTGTATCTTTCCTCCAAATAAAACATATTTTTTGAATGCTTTGTCAATGTGTAGTTTGACATTTTGTCTGATGTGCATCATGGATAGAGCATGAAGTTCACCGCCCACCACCACACATGTCCTTTCCCCTAACAGAGGACATGTCAGGGTGGGGCCAGGTTGACCCAGATGGGCCTATCTCCAATCAATGCTGGCTCATCTTAAGTGTGATCACCAAAGACAGACAGACACACATAATAAATGCACACATATACACAGATAGGATGGCCATGCCTTGGTCGATGGGCCCCTGGGTTGGTCTGAAAAGGCGTCACATCTGAGAAGCATGTCGTTCCAGCCTGATGAGCAATCTGCCTCATCAAAAGACCTTCATTCCAATCAATAAGGTTTTTGCCAAGGGAGCTCTGTGCAGCCTGTCCACAGTTCCCACCTCTGTGTCTCTGTGTGCACGCTCAGCAGGGGACATGTTGTTGTGTGTGCAGTGCGCACGTCAGACAAGGTTTTCTTTTGAGGCTTTACGCTAATAAGGCTGGATGTTACTTTTTTTTTGTTTTCAGTGTTGATGTTTGTGCATATGCATGTCAAGTTCAAGTATGCATGAATTTGACAGTTTGTTTTTGTTTCACCGAAGGCCTAAAATGGATCAAGAGTGCATCAGTGTTTGTGCATGTTTGTCATCGATGGATCCAAGCATGACAAATATAAGCATCACACACCAAAGGTATGCTAGCTATTGTGTTGTCAGCCTGCATCCCACTTTCTCTCTCTACCCTATTTAGTAAGTTTTAGTCTCTATTTCCTTAAAATTTCCTTCCAATCTTTTCAGATTACAAAACTTCCCTGCAGAAGTTCATGAAGTTGCTTCATCAATAAGAAAAAATCTAATAATGACATTGGCATGTTGATGTTAAATACATTTGTTTGCCGTGTTCTTCATGTCTCTACAGAAATTAAGTGGTGTCTTTATGTTTGAAGAGACAGGCTTATGAGTGGAAAATTAATAACTTAATAAAAGGAGCTTTGCCTTGGCAAAGACCCTCTTGATGAACCTCTGCGAGAGTGTTTCCTAATAAACTGTGTTATTTTTACTGAAATTCCATATTGGAAATACAAGCTCATAAACAATCTTTGCTCACATTAAAGCTAGATTATTGCTATTAAACATACAGACTTGAGGGAACGTTGTAGATATTTAGTCATAAGTTAAAGCATTAAACTTTAACCTACTACAGTTGATTTTTATGGAAAAATGATGGTGCATTCAGTACTGTGCAAAAAACCTGAGCCACCCCTTATTTCCACAGTCAATAAAATTAACATTTAAGCATATAATAATAATAATAATAATAATAATAATAATAATAATAAAGTAAAATTAGTAAGCAAATTAAAAAGAATCTCTATTATTCCCAGAATGCAAAAAAAAAAAAATGTTTTATTGCTTTTCTTTTATTCTTTACAAAGTGAACTCCTGGCCACCATTTTTTACACATAATAAAAAAAATTGTACACTGCAATTCCAGAGGAACAGTCGGAATGCAGCTTTCTTACATGTTGATACCACATTCAGAAAATAGGCACAGTGCACCTTTAAATTAATTTAAATGCCTATAACAAATAAAATATTGGTAGTTTTATGTTTATAAAAAACGTCAACCCATCATACTTTTCTGGGATGACATTGATCATGGCATGTGATTGCTATTGTTTGAGACTTTTTACCCTCTAAGCTGCAACCGAAGAGCTCTGGATTCATTTCTGATCTTGTCCCGCAACTCCCGCAGGGCGCCTGCTAATTAACCTAATAAAAACACTAACCATTTCATCCTAAGGTAAATTGAATTGACTTGTCAATGATGTACATCAGCGCACATAAGGAGCAGTAGTACTTTGTGGGAATAGTGTTAAAGGTAGTGGGGTGGTGGTACAAAATTAACTGTGTGGGCAGAATGGTTTACTGATGATCAGATCTCATAATTTATGTGCTAGGTCCTCAACTCAGTTTGATGAGTATTAATTCCATTTAGAAGTACTTGCAGGTGTATAAATGTCTTTGATTATGAGCCGCCGGACTTGATTTGCCCAAATACCACCTTTCTGTCAAAGCAAATAAAAAAACAAAAGTAAAAACAGATTTACACTATATCACACACAAATTTATTAGAAAATATAAACATTTTTCTTGTCTGCTGGCAGTTATTCCGATTCCCTCTTCTAGATGCCATCTCAGTGTAAATCACTGAACTGGCCCAGGTTGGAAAAACACTGAAGTATGCTCAACAACATCCACCTGGTATGTTACAGCTGCTGTCTCACATTTTGGTTCAAAAAACAATTAACAATAAACATTCCTCTATGTTTTGTCCGATAGCTCATTATGACTCTGTTTTACTGATATTTGTACAATATAAATATAAAATAAGACACCCAAAAACCCCTGATGTAAATCGAGTCCTGACCACAAATGAACAATTGAAAAAAAGTCAGCTGTTTTTGCAGTATCCTCTCAAGGAAGCATGACATTCCTCCTTCACTGTAATCTTTATGGTACTCATAAAACCTTTAGAAAATCTTAAAATGTAGCTTAAAAATGGATATGAGTGATTATAAGGAGTATTTTGCAGATATTTCCATATCCACCAGCGGACAGAAGACTAGTTTCAGGTTGTAAACAACAAGTTTTGAAGAAAAGTTTTTACCATTAAGTAATGGTAAGTCTCAGATACTGTATGAAATAAACACGATATCCAAAACATTCAAGGGCCAAACCTGTAAAGTCTGACAAGATATACATCAAGATACAACTAAACTAACATAAGAACAAACTCCCTCCACTTCTGCTGAAAAACTTTTACCTATGGACGTACAGTGTGGTACGGCAGCTGCACTGCATTCGAGAGAAAACAACTCCAGCGAGTCATCAAGACTGCTCAGTGGATCATTGGCTCCCCACTCCCACGCCTAGAGCAGATTTATTCGAGCCAAGTCCTCAGACGGGCCACAAAGATCCGGGGCGACCCATCCAGGACACACCCTGTTCAATAGCCTTCCTTCTGGAAGACTCGGAGTCATGCAAGCCCGCTCCAATAGACTTAAACACAGCTTTTTCCCCATGGCTACGAAGAGACTGCTGCAGGGACCCCCCCTCGCACACACATCCACCACTACCTCCCAGCCAAGAGTGACCTACTACAATTTTTTACACTAGTTTTAATATGGACCATTGTTTTATGTGTAACATTTTAACTGTACTTTAATATTTATTACTCATAGTTTTATTTTTTTTTGTTAGTTTTTAACATTGTGAATTTGTAGCTGCTACAGAGACAGAGATGCTGCCAAACAGAATTCCGTTGTATTCTTGTACAATGGCAATAAAGCTTCTTCTTCTTCTTCTTCTTCTTCTTCATATATTCCCTAACTGGATGCGACCATATGGCAAATAATACATTTTGCATTCTGTAGATCACACGCGCTTTTTAAAATACAAAATCCTTTAAATGCTAAAGGTTATTAAGCAAGCAAAGACTGATGCTTGAGAAATTAAATGAAGAGCCTTCCCCCATCCATCCTGACCTTCTCATGGAAACTCCTGTCTCTTTAACAAAGTCATCTCACTTCTTTCTTGGCTTTGAGTTATTATGGTCTCTATGGGACTATGTCAATTAAATGTAGACATATATCTTTATATGGCGCTCATCTGTTAGTTAATAAGTTTGCTTTGTGCTTTCATAACTAGAGCTGGGGGACACAGTCCTTTTGTATATCCGAGGGAAATCTGCCTGTAGGGAGCAGCACTCGTTCAAAAAGTCTGAACAGCAGGTTTGAGTGTAGACAGTTTCACCAAAATGATTTCCACAAAGACAAGACAAGACAATTCATTAAAATCTGAATTTTTTTCTAGCTGAAAACAAGATTTAATTGTTCATTATTAGAAAACATTTAGTTAGTCATTTTGTCCTTGAAATGTAAAGAGAATCAGTATAAAGATTCAGTCATATCATAACTAGTTTGAAAATTTGCAAAAAAAAAAAAAAAAAAAGTTGAATATATTATGTTTCTGTGTGAGAAAATAGTAGAATTTGAAAGTGTGATAAAAACACCAAGGCAAGATAATAAATAAAAGAGCAGCCGTGCTTGGTTTGAACTGCAGAATAAGATGTTACCTTGGTGTTGTCAGTGGAACATATTAAAAATGCTGCTTGCCTGATTGATATTTGCATTTGGCTGAGTGATCTCTCTTTAACTGTCTGTCTCTCCACTTGCTCTGCAGCCTTCCTGCCTCATCCTGTTAATGTTAATGGTGCCGGCTGATGTTTTAATAAATTAAGCTTGATTAAGAAGATTGTCGCCCTTTTGATTCTAATGGGGTCTTAAACAAACTCTGCTGTGATAGAATAATCATAAAAGAATCACTGAAGGAGTGTGTGTCTGTGTGACGTGTGTGTCACTGCTTGTGCTTGTGTGTTAGGAGGTGAAAACTAGATTGGAGTGTGTAGAACAGCATCAGCCTCCCAGTGTGTGTGTGTGTGTGTGTGAATGGTTTCCGAGTGTTCTTATCCGTCAGCAGTTAAGCTCCTTCCTCTGGCCCATGGTGGTGTAATGACCTGCAATCAGCTCTCAGTGTATCTCCATAAAATGGTCCTGTTCTTCCGCCCTGCGCTGAGGAGAACTGCTCCGCTGCTTCTCCACTTATTACGGACAGAAGTCCAGATTAGATATGGCTTTGCAGCTGAAAGGCCAGATATGGTAACCTTGGTGTCTGGCCCTGCTACATATAAATTTGTGGTAGTTTCCTTTTTCTGAATGCAAAACGTATTGAAAGTTAATCTCACTCATGCACACTCAATTCATGGCTGATTGTGCCTTTTTTTACATGTCAGAGAATAAAAACATGACTTCTTCGCACTTGATATGTGTGTGCTTGTTGCTGTATGAAGGAAGCACACCATGCACATCAATACATTTCAAAATTGTGAAGACACAGAACACACCACATGTTTGTGTTCACAGCTGTTTATAAACAGCTGAATAAAGGGCGATTCCACTGATTCTAAACTACATTAGACCAGGTCCTGATCAAGAACTACATTACTTAGACTCTTCAAATCTGGACTGAAATATTTACACAGGATTTAAATTAATTAAAAAACACAGTTTCTGATTTGCTAAGCCTTTATTCTTTTTGTGAAAATAAGGCTCATTTTATGACTTTTTTGCCATCAAGACCACGTTAGACCAGGTCCTGATAAAAAACTACGATAGCAATTAGTTTAGTTAGCCAATGTATATAATTTATTAGTGAAATTGAGGAAGGACAGAAAAATGCTGATCTCTTTAATTTTGTTGACGTCATCACAGACTTCTACTCGTCATACTGAATAAGACGACTGTTTCTCATTTTAAAATTATTTAAATCTTTAATATTCAGGCATCTTGTTTCAGTAATCTTGAGATTTTGTGTTTAAATAACGATAAAAGATAATCTCACACAACTTTATATAAAAACAATCTTAAAAATCTAGAACAATATGTAATATTAATATATTTTAATTAATTCTACCTGTTTTTGGCATGAAAAACAGAAAAAAATGTTAATCAGTAATAAATTAAAATATTTCAAAACAAACAAATGTACAGAATTTTTGTCTACGTCTTTCTATTAAGTTCCTCTTTGTTGCATCAGGCTGGAACAAGGAATCAGCCTCACAGAAACAATGACACATATTTTTAAGCCCCGCAGTTTTATGAGAACTAAACACATCCTATACCATGATTTGATTTAACAATGATAATACAAATATGAATGTAGTTTAAAAATGGAACAAAGGAAGCAGGAAAGAAGCTCAAAGTTAATAAAGAAGTTCATTTATTCAGTATTCAAACAGAATAGTGGTGATTCTGCTGCATGTTATGTGCAGACACCATGGTGCAGATGTATATAGATTTAGGTTAAATTGACCATTTTACAATACTTTTCTTCCCAGATTCCCTCTTTAGACCATCAACAACAACACAACCCCATTTTTTGTCCAAGAAAAAGAAAAAAAAAAAAAAAAAAAAAAAGACACACACACACAAAAAGCAGCACAATCACGTTTTGGGCAGCAGCTTTGAGCTCAAGGTGATTGGCAATTATTTGTTTTCTCTCTCTTAACCTCTTGACCCCTCCTCCACTGCGGTTAGTACTGTATCACAGGAGTTTCAAGCTATTTTTCAATTATACATTAAATATTAATTTCAAGGACAGCTGTGCTCATGCCAGTAGATTTTATCAGTCCTCAAAAGTAGAGCCTTTCCAAAGCGTCGTCATTTTAGAGTAGAAACAAGTAGAAATGTATTTCTGTCACTGCATGTTACTCTAATCCTGTTGTTTAAATGCAGGATCCCCCACGACTTCTTCATAGAAATGTGTACAGGCATCTCCCAGAAATTAATGAGAGCTATTTATATGAATTACTAGTTCACTATTTCTTGTCATGTGGCAGCTAGCAGACTGATTAAATTATAATTATAACATTATTCCTGTGGAGCTCAGCTTTAGAGGCAGAAAGAAATTTAAAAGTGTGTTTTAAGGAAGAACTTTGTTACAGCTAGTACACTGTTTTAGTACACATGCACAGTCAGTCTATTCACTGTGAAAAGTCAAAAACCTGTGTAATGTCTCTTTATAAAGATTCAGCTACTTCACGGTGAGACTGCTTCCCCATCACAGTCTGAATGTTTTTTATGTACCATTATGTTTAGTTGGAAAACTAAAACAAAGGAAAACAGAAAAGTGAATGTGCTCCCAAATTTATACAAAAACAAGAGCTAAAAGAATCTGTCATGTTTTGAGGACAAATTTTACTCATGCTGTTGTTCTTTCTCTGTAATTTATAAAACTGTTTTGAAAAAAGATCCAATGTTATATGGTGTCACTATGCTTGTAAGAGCTGTGGTGGAGACCCCTCACCCACTTCAATCAGAACATATTTGAATAAAGTTGTCATTAAAATACCTATTTCAGAAAACAATCATGATGAGTTGCGGACGAATTGATTTAGAAAAAAAACCAAAAACTTATTTATTCTGACTGGAAAGTTCATCTCTGCATTTGACCCATAGACTATATATAAAAGTTTGGCGGAGCCTCCATGACGTTACCCGTAGGATTCTGAGAAGCAAAAGTGAAGCTTGTTGGGCGTTCCCACTGTCGCCATCATGGTAGCGTCACGCGTGTCGTTAGTCCCGGAAAATACAAAAATGGGCAAAGAGGTGGAGCTGAGAGGGAGACTGTGAAGGTGGGGGTGGATGATTGACAGCTATCAAACTCCAAGCTGCCTGTAGCTAAGAGCTAACCGAGCTAACCCCGAGTAACGGTAGCTAACCAGCTAACAGAGGTAGGCGGGCTAAAGCTAAGGTACTCTGTTAGCTAGCTAAAAACCGCGATTGTGTTACACCCTCCCTTCTTACAGCGGATATTGGATACCTGTCAATCAAAAGGACACGCCCCTAATTACACCAAATTTCAAGATTAAATTACATCTAAATGGATAAGTTAGAAATGATTCACCCCCCTCACAGTTGTCATGAAGGTAAACTTGACCTATTAATCCTAAAATAGATTTTTGTACCAGGCTTTAAACATGTTTATTTCTGCTGTGAAGTTGGTCTTTTTAACATGGAAGTCTATGGGGACTTGGTGTGTTTTGGAGCCAGCCCCTAGTTCATTTATTCCGGCTTCCATTGGCTTAATGAATAGTGTGTGTTTAAATTAACCTGTGTGATGTTGTTGTTTTGTTTGTTTTTTTTTTAAATTGAATGTGGCGTCATTTTCATCGTCATTGCTGGCTGCACAACAAATTGCCCCTCAAGGGGATAATAAAGTTTTCTGAATCTGAATCTAGTGGATGAGGGGTGAACTGCAATATTTTCACACTTCTGCACAGGCTTCACATTTTAAAGGCGGAGGTTGCCGCTTGATTTGACCATTCTAGACCATTTCTAGATGTACTAGAGAGCAGCTGGGAGGGGTTAAATGCCTTGCTCAAGGGCCCCCATTGAATCACCTCTCTTGGCACAGCAGGGACTTGAACCTAGATCCTCTAGAGCCAAGCTGTAACCACCAGACTACCACTACTCTGCCAATTTATCAACCCTTTGAAGCCTGTTTTTTAGGCATCTTCGTGAAAATTGCATACCTATAATGAAATGAAATAATCTTTGCTAAACAAGGACCATTGGAATATTTTTGGACTTTTGGGGTTATTGTAAAGGGAATTTTTGTGAGATTTGTTAAGATTTGTAAAAATTAGTCAAGTGTAGCTGGTGAAGAATAAATGAAGATGATGGTAGAGCAAAGAGAAAAAAAAGTTTTAGTTTTAGTTCAGATGAAACTGCATGTGCATTAAATCAGATGTGGGACATGGAAATTAGCTTAAGAAAGGAAGGTGTTGAAAGTGCTGCAAGTACAATTTCATTACCAGGTTGTCATTGAGGATTTACCTGTAGGACATTAGTACGGTGGCCCAGGGTTAGGATTGAGATTTACACAATACACAAGTCACAACACTACACAAACGACATGAAGTCACGTAAACGAACAGATGAAGGTTATGAGAGTTGCTGAAGAAGTTTGAGAAGTTAATGAAAAACTGAAGCTTGTTAATGTTATTAGTGTCCATGCAGTTGTTTTTATGAAAGGCATAATGGATGACAAGGCGATTGTATCTCAAATGGATTGCACATTTCTATTGGTAACGACGCCATGACACAAGGCTATGATTATTATAATATTAAATATTTAATTAACTAGGCTCTTGATTCTAAACTGTATTGTACGATATGGTTGAACATTTTGAATCTGGGCTATGCAGTGACTGCTGTTCTTATTTTTCCACCTCTATTACATTTAGCCGGTAGTTTTACAAGCTATAGCATTAATGCTAAGCAGCCCCACCAACAACATACATTCTTCTATAAGATCCAACTTTCTGGGCAAGAGCCTGTAAAAATATTTTATTAATTTATTTTCATTTTTTTCTTTATTTAACTAGAAAAAAAAAAACTCATTGAGAGTGACCTGGCCTAGAAAGGCAGCGATATACCACATAACATTTGTTTTTTTATGTTAGTATGATGGGTTGTCTTTTTGTAGAATGGGAGGTAGAGGACACTCACTGGGCTGAAAATCTTTTCTTTTAACTTTGGGTTCAGCTGCAGGAAGAGTCCTGGACGAGCTGTCCAGCTGGGTTCTGCAGTGGGACGGTCTCTTGGCTGCTCCAGCTGTCCTCTTCACACCTGCAGGAGTCAGCTTTCTTTAGCTGGAGGCTGCAGCAGTTCCGGCCAGACTGTGTGCCTGCAGCTCTGCCACAGAGCTGCTGTCGCCCTCCTGGAGTTTCGCTCCGTGTTACTTCAGAACCTCAGGCCAGATCTGCCCACTTATCTGCTGCTCCCCTGCCTGCCCACTCTCCACCTGCCTCCACCTGTGTTTACCTGCCTCCGCCTGCCTCCACCTGCTGGCTACCTGCCTCCACCTGCCTCTACCTGCTGGCTACCTGCCTCCACCTGCCTCCACCTGCCTCTACCTGCTGGCAACCTACCTCCACCTGCCCCTACCTGCTGGCTACCTGCCTCCACCTGCTGGCTACCTGCATCTACCTGCCTCCACCTACCTCCACCTGCCTCTACCTGCTGGCTACCTGCCTCCACCTGCTGGCTACCTGCCTCCATCTGCTGGCTACCTGCCTCCACCTGCTGGCTACCTGCTGGCTACCTGCTGGCTACCTGCATTGCCAACTGCTGCCTGGATCCTGCTTCTTAAAACTGAAGTAGGACTGATTTGATTATTGCACCTTTTTAAACTTTGTGGCTCTGTGCTGGGACAAAATCTAAATTGACCCTGCTTCCTGGCCCTGGTGGAGCTCCTCCACCCTCTGCTCTGTTGAACAAACCTGCTTGTCACAACAATAAATTCACGTTTGGTGTTTCGGTTAAATTCTTTGTCTGATCTTTGGATCCAACTTTGGGTCTGTTTTACTACATGGTGCCAGTACAGCCTTTGGCTATCAGGACCCTCTTTCATGGAACCAGCTCCCAGTTTGGGTTGAGGAGGAAGACACCCTCTCCACCTTTAAGATCAGGCTTAAAACCTTCCTTCTTGATAAATCTCATAGTTGCGGGTGGTTAGCCATTCATTCTTTGTGGTGAATTGCCACTATACAAATAAAGCTGCACTGAACTGGAGTCATCCTGTATTCACAAACAGCATGTTGCACATGCAGCTTAGGTACTTGTGTTATAGCTTTTACATTTGTTATATTGCGTTGACCCTTCCGGGCCACTGTACAGTGGTGATTTTGCATAGCACACAAAGAAATGAATACATGAATAAATAAAATTGGTAAAACTTTGAAAAATTATGCAACACTTCTCACTGAGAAAGACTCTGAAAAATATTTATAAACAGTGAATGTGATGGAGAAATCCCGACATCATTTTTGACAAGTGTACTAAGTGACAGGCTCACCATTCTATTCCATTATCTGCAATATATCTGCAGCTGGCCTTAGTTGAAATGCAGCTTATAAAATATTAATATGTCAGACCAGTTTGGTGTGTGTTAGTGTGAGTGCTTAGACTTGGTTCTGCGTTCTACAAGCCTTTTCTATGATAATGTGCTATGGAGGTTCTTTGATTTAACCTCTAGCTAAATTTCTGTGTGCGTGGTCACACAGACATTTTCTAATGGTCTCAGGTGATGTTTTATCTGAGAAACGGGGTTTTCCTGCATCCTTAAAGCGGTTACTATGACGCAACCTTAAATCCATGTTTACAAGTGGAACTGCTTTACTGTCTCTCTGTGTTTGACAATAAATAAATAAAAAACTGGTTAAAATTTACTATTCATTAATGTGGTTTGTGTAACTTTTTAAGTTGATAAAAGATGACCCTTTAGATAAAGAAGAAACACCAAAAATATACACAAAATTTCAAAGGAAAATATATTTTCTACCAGCTTCTCAAGTGTGAAAATGCATTTATGTGAGATATCACATATGGATTTGATTAAAAACAGAATAAAATTAAGAAGATATGCACTCAAGCTGTAGCTCAGGCAACCTGAAAGCCGGCGGATCGATCCCAGGCTTCCCCTGACTACATGCTGAACTGTCCTCGGGCTAAACACTGAACCCCATGTTGCCTTCCAATGTGTCTATCGGGGTATAAATGTGTGTGTTAGAGCATAAGCACTTAGTATATAACCATAGAGGTGGTGTATGAGTGTGTGTGTGAATGGGTGAATGTGACATGTAGTATAAAAGTGCTTTAAGTGGTAAACATGTCTAGAAAAGTGCTGTATAAATACTGTCCAGTTACCATTATCATTTGGTAAGATTCTTTTAAAAATTCTTTTTTCAAATTTATGTATTTATTAAATTATATTTTAAATTAAAGAATTCATTTTTTTAACTAAAACATTTGTACCACAATAATGGATTAATGTCACATAATTCAGTTAACTGAAACAGGATCTTTGGATCAGCCAACGTAGGGTTAAATGATGATTTTCTGGCATTTTCTTCACTGAAAACTCAACCAACTAGTAACGACACATTAAGACGAAATCAGTGATAAGGATAATCAGTTGTGGCTTGAAATTATCTGACAACATTTCTTACAAATTCACTGTCCCTCAGGGTTTTTGGGGCCCCTGAAGCAGCTTACAGAGCTGATTATCCTGTCCATTATGCAGAACCACCCAGGTGACCAACATGTATTATGCAATGTAATTTAAATAAATGGTCTATATGTAGGCAAGCTTTCACGATGCACCTAGTTTGTCATCTTAATCTGTGATATTTGTAGGGATTTTATGTTGTATGCAAACTGTAAATATGAAAACAAATAAAATCCACAATGTGAAATGAATGTAACATAATATAATTCACTTTAATTCCACATTAAACGTCATTCTTTAGGAGTGTGAAGTACATCATTTAGATTTGTTGATGGCTAAAGTTAGCTGTATGTATCATGTAAACTGTGTAATTTATTTGTTTATTGAAATCTGCTTTTTCCCTCAGTTATACACACATTTGGTGGATGTTTTGTAAAGTGTCGGCTGTTATGTAGTTCTAGACTCCATTTGTGAACCGTTGATGTTCTAGTTCTTAGGTCTTTCTGAAAATGCTGATTTGAATGCTGGTACCTGATTAAATAAAGGATAAAAAATGACTCCCACTCGCCTTGATCACCGGCGCCGTCTGTCTTGTTTGTTTCTGCTGTCTGATGTCATTCTTCCTACTTTGTCACCCTGTCAGTTTCTTTGTGCTGCTGTTTGGATTGTGACCATTGTGCTTGCATGCATGCGTTACTTCTATCTGCACCCATACTCGGTGTCTGCGTACTTGGGTCTGAATCTACATATGGCTGTGTTTGAGTGTGTTTGTCATATTTCCTGACTCCAGCTGTCACACTGATCACTGCAGCATGGACTCGTGCACACGTCACATTTAGCACAAATACACCTTTGAAGTGTATATTGAGGTGAATGCACACACATAAACAGCACAGCACATTGATTTAATTTGTTTCCAGTATCCGTTCAATTAAAATAGCAAATTTTTTATAATTTCTTTTTTAAAGAATACATTTTCTTATCAGCAAAATTAGATGTAGGCAGTGTAAAAATTTCAGCTCAAAATCCCACCAAACAATAAATTTTGGCATCTGCCGACCCAAACCTTCTTCTCCATGTTGTCGATCATATTGCTTAATTATCAGCTGTGCTGTTTATTTGCTTCATATTTAATGTCCACAATCAATGTTGCATTGTGAGTTACACAACAGCCACCTTGAAACGTACAAATTTGATTTAAAAACATAGTTTAGATCTGATTTGCAGAAATCCAATTTCATAATTTTTTGTCCCATTTTTTAATTTTCCTTATTTTTAACTTGTTTAATTTTTTTAATGTTTTTATTAAGATGTTGTATGTTTTTTTTTTAAACAAGAAATTTGTCCAATAATTTTGGTGATAATTCTAAATCTGACCCACCACATCTGTAAAAGTGAAGCTACTTTACCAATCATTTTCCCCAGTGGCTCCTAAACTGAGATATTTCTTTTTTTACCAGATAAAACTTTCAAAATAATTACAAAAAAATTAAAGAGAAAATCATGAGGCAAACGGCCTGTACCGTTGTTTAAGATCATAGATTTTGTGTTCAGCTAATAATAAGTGTTATTGTTGTGAGCACCTACACATTTTGTTGCTAATTTCTTCAGTTGTTGCCTGCTTGTCCTTTAATGCAGCATTGCATTAGAACAATAGTATGCATTTAGACACTTTCATCTGCATCCTGTCTGCATTTTCAAGGTATATTTCCATTGCTCTCCATCAGTCAGTGCATGCACACCGATGAGTCTCTTTATAGACGTGTTTGTGTGCCTGGATGTGTATTTTTGCAACGGCCACCCTCCCTATTCTGTTCCCTCTCACTGCCATAAAAACACTCTCTCTCTCTCTCTCTCTCTCTCTCTCTCTCTCTCTCTCTCTCTCTCTCTCTCTCTCTCTCTCTCTCTCTTGCCTAGTCCCTCTCCATCTCTCTCTGATATACATAGCAATGACCCGTGTCTCAGTCATGCTGGAACCATGCTGTGAATTCCATCTAAGCAGAAAAACAAGTGGAGATTGTTATGCAAATGGATATGTGCTGGGCCTTGTGCAGGAGGGAAAAAATGGTGATGTTTGTATCCTTATGTGAGTGCTTGGAGGCGGCGATAGAAGAAAGAAGATACAGAAGCAAAAAAAAAAAACAAAAACAAAAGAAAAAAAAAAGAAAAAGAAAAATAAGAGAAAAAGGAAAATAAAATGAATAGAAAGAAAAATGGAGGGGGCAGGAAACATTAAAGATGCAGAAAACAGACAGAATGGCACAATAAGACGATCTTTTGAACATATGTTTACAGGAATAAAATCTGCCATGGGCAGGTGGTCTCTACCTGCAGGATGTATTTACCATGTAAGGTATACTCACTGATCAGCCAGAAGTGTGTATGCGCACAACATGCAAATAAGTCTCTTTTTGTGGAGAGTTGGTATATTTTGTGCATCATAAATTATATGTTTGTCGTTGTATATTTGTTGAAATGCTGACTCTTCTGCTCTCTGTCAAGATCTTGTTTACACATCCACAACATGCACAAACAGACTCATGCACAGCATGAAGAGCTGGGAGGTAATGAAGGGAAATAGTAGGTCAGTTACTGTTTAATTGTCATTGCACTTCATTGGAAACACATCAATCTGCAGCTGTTTCACTGGACAGAACGCTCTGGTGTCATGCAGAAATGTTCATGTTAAATATGATGAAATGCATCACTGTGTAGAAGATTACTCTTCTTCCTGTTCAATGTTCCTTTTGGTTTTGCCCTGTTTTCATGTTCTGTGTTCTTCATGCTTATGAGAACTTCTGATTTTATAAATACGAAAGATCCACTATGCATAACTGAATTCAGAGATAAGTTCAGGACATATGATTAAAAAGGTGGGAGCAAGCAGGATTTATATTGATGGTATATATTATGGTTTCCAAAATTTTATAATCATACTGAAAATGATCTGCTTCCGCCACCCTAAGGCCATGAATACTTGCTTTTTAACTTTGCTTGCATTTATGGAAATGTCTACATTGTGAGTGTAAAGTCATGTTTCCAGCAATGGATCCAACTTGGGCCAGGATGATCTGGTGTGGTTTGATTTGGTAAACCATGATCTCTCTTTGGTTTCCACACCAGATAGCAAAAAATGTATCAGTTGCATAATAGCATGATGTCATAGCGGTGTGACGTCTTCATTGAAATATAAGAAACACAACATAGAAATGAAGGAGGAGAATTGTGGACATTCAGCAGTTTGTGTTCTGTCTTCTTGGCATGTGACTTTAAACAATAAAAAAAAAATCACCATATTTAAACATGGTGCTGTTCCTGCTTTGTTCTTATTGCCACTATAGGCGAATCTTTCGTGACGTCAGTGTTTACCTTTTGCCGCATTGCATCACGGTATTGGGTGGCAAGAAGCTG
>JBAGKP010000018.1:3661300-3691583 GCA_037177255.1 Melanotaenia maccullochi
TAATTTGGATTTCGCCCGCTTACTTTCTTGTTTATGCTAGCAGGTTCCGCCATCTCAACAGGTCTTCTTGCCACCCACCCACACGTGCATGCGCAAAAAGATGTAAACAAAGATTCGGCTATAGGAAGTGATGATTCTTCTGACAAATCAGTGGATTGCAAGGTGTCAAATTCCACCCATCTGGGTTGATCAGTAATATTAGGATGCCAATAGAAGGGTCCAATAAACCAGTTGGACAGGTTGGGTCAGATATTCAAGGTTCTTTCCAAGGTTTTACCAGTGGAAAAAATGCACACTGACCCATCCTATACCAAGCCGGACCCCTTGGTAGAAATGGGGGTTAATATTGTTCACTTCCACAAAAGCACCAATTGTATTGTCAAGCTAAATCAGACTTTGTTTCATAACTCAAATGTTAAGATGAAGATGCATTTGGGAATGCATCTTCCCAGTGACCGAGAATGACCCAGTGCTTGTTAAAAGTTCCTGTGAATAAATCTTGGTTAACCTTGACCTCTCTGCTCAAAGTCATTCTTAACAGAAGGTCCGACCAGAACCGAACGAGAGGATGGATCCTTCCACTAACCGTTTTTCTGGTGATAACCAACAATGCAGCGGATTCCTGCTCCAGTGCTCCCTACACCTGGAAATGAACCTCAGCAAGTACCCAACCGATCGATCCAAAATTGCCTATATAATCTCCTTACTTTCAGGACCGGCTCTTCAATGGGCAGAAGCAATTTGGCATCAGAACGGCGCTGTTATACAATCCTTCTCACAGTTCACACAGCACTTCCAGGAAGTATTTAGAATCCCCTCCAGTGACACCCCCCATACAGGAACAGTTGTTTTGCCTGCGACAGGGAAACCCCTCCATTGCCTCACATGTCCTGAAATTCCGCACCCTGGCTGCCACAAGTGGTTAGAATTAAGCAGCCCTACTCACTAATTTCAGAATGAGTCTAGAACCTTCTCTTCGTCTTCAACTATCTACCCACGATGACAGCATGGGTTTAGAAAAATTCATCCAACTCACCATCAAGGTTGTCCACAGAAATACCTCCAGTGGCCACAGTTTCCCCTATGAATACTCCAGGGCCCATGCAGGTAAATGCAGTATGCTTAACACCCACTGAGCTGCACCGGCTGCTCATAAATGGACTTTGCCTTTACTGTGGTCTGGCTGGGCATCAGCTTGAGAGGTGTCCAGAAACCACAACTCGTTCCTAAAAGCTGAAAAGTGCTCCTTTCATCAATCTGAGGTCGAATTCCTGGGCTACCTTGTGGTACCTGCTGGGGTAAAGATGGACCAGAAGAAGGTTCGGACGATCCTGGACTGGCCAAAACCAACAATGGTGAAGGCTCTTCAACATTTCCTCGGATTCGCCAACTTTTACCGGAAGTTTATCTGCAACTATAGCATGGTAGCTTCTCCTCTCACAGCCATGTTAAAGCATCAGCCCCGATCCCTCACCTGGACTCCTGACGCAGATAAAGCCTTTCACCATCTGCAACAGGCCTTTATCTCTGCTCCCATCCTCCAACACCCGGATCCAGAACTTCCTTTCTGCATGGAAGTGGATGCTTCTACTACAGGAGTTGGAGCAGTCTTATCCCAACGTGCCAAGAAGTCCCATCACCTTCATCCATGTGCATTCTTCTCTAAGAAGCTAACTCCTGGCTGAACAGAACTATGACGTGGGAAATCGAGAACTATTGGCCATCAAGCTTGCACTGGAAGAATGGCAACACTGGCTGGAGGGTTCGAATTATCCTTTAGAAGTCCTGACTGACCACAAAAATCTAGCTTATCTTTGAGAAGCTCATCGTTTGAATCCACGCCAAACCAGGTGGGCACTCTTTTTATTTTACTAGATTTAAGTTTACTATCACGTACATTCCAGGCTCCAAGAACCGTCGAGCTGATGCACTGTCCGAGCTACAACCCCGAGGTCGCTGATCTCCATCATACCTCCTCAGGTGGTCATCGGTGCTATCAAATGGGCTATCGATGATCGTATCTGAGAAACCTTGGAGGAACAGCCGGCACCCCCTGAAACACCTGCAGGTCGTGTCTTTGTTCCTCCTGACCATCGAATATCACTAATTGAAGCAGCTCACTCCACTCCAGGTACGGGACATCCAGGTAATCAGGCCACCCTGGCTTTACTTCAACCAAGATATTGGTGGCCTGGGATGTCAGCTCACATACATCGGGTACATGTATACAACTGGGTGTACCACGTGTGCCCAAATGTTACTGTTGAACCAGACCATGTCACAGACGCACCTGACACGCATCACCGCAGCCACTCACCGGAATTCTGATAGCTCACACCTGCAATCAATCGGACCCCGGGGCTATATATACTCCAGCTTGACAATCATTCCTCGTCGGACCTTGTTTCAACACAGTTGGACTTTCCTGATATCCCCTTCCCAGTCTCAACTCTCATCGCATCTAATCAGACTACAGTGATTTCCACAACTGTGATCTCCGTAGTGAGACCCAGTCCTTGTTAAATGTTCCTGTGAATAAATCTTGGTTAACCTTGACCTGTCTGCTCAAAGTCCTTCTTAACACTTTATTATCTAGCATACTTATTATTTTTGGTTGTGTTTGGTTTTCATTCATTGAGACTGAGAGTCCCTTCTAATTATTGTTTTTGTTTTATGTTAAATTTCTTCTTGTTCCAGTGTAAAATGTTCTTTAGAAATCAAAGTTTATTGATCTTTGAAAGGGTGTTTTTGCATTGTCATGGCATTGTCATTATATCAGATGAAAATGGTCTCAACATGACAACACATAACAACTTTGCGCTATATTATCACTTATAGCAATAATTTCTGAGAAAATTTATCGCACAGCAAAATTTGTTATCACAACAGGCCTAGTCATACCAGTTATGATCATTATACCACAGATTTTGATGGGAGGCTGGATTCAAGTTTCCCCATTCTACTAAAGGTATCTCTGTCCCATGAAATGATATATTTTTAAAAAAAGCTGGAGGCAACAGTATTTACTGTAACAATGCCCTTTCAGTACCCTAATCCAACTGCAAACTTAAAAGAAAAAAGAATTCGCTGCACAGGTATTACAGGCCGAAGGACAGAGCAGAGCCTGCAAACACACCATACTGTATAAGTGATGATAAAACAGAGCAAGCAAAGGCGTTTCTCAGAGGCAGCAGATATGCAGCCATACTGAGTACTATCAGAGATGAGGAATACACTACAAAGGAGAAATGGAACTGAAAAACGAACGCATAATCTATCACACCAATGCATTAATATACAACGTAAAACTTTTTCATTTTAAAGCTAACATTTATTTTTGACCAGTTTTTTAAGTTCTGACAAGCTATGAGGCAGATGGAACTAGGAACCAGCAGTAACACAGCACATTATAAAACAGAGATTTATAAGCTGAATGCTCTCTAACATTAGAACTATCAAAATTCAGCGAAATGAAAGCTGATGTGGGCTCAGTTATGGCACTGGCATGTGTGTGGGCCATAGGTGGGCTAGATGTCATTTGCCAGAATGGCTTGGATTATGGCAATTCTCCTGAGGGCCACATGTAGTCCGTATCAGTTGTTGGCCTGAACATGGATTATGGCAAGTATCAGACTGTGGAAAGATAACACAGTCACATGTTATGGATGTAGCCCTTAGTGACATGTTTTTTGCAAGAAAATTAAATTATAGCAAATGAATGACCACTGTTCCATGAAGTACAGATGTACCAAGTAGTGCTTTGCAGAAGTTATAAACCAACAGCTATCTGAGAGAGAATGGTCTTATGTACTACAATGTAATGATATTGATAAGACTCGGTTGTTGTTTAAGCAGAATTTCATAGCTGCTCTTGATAATGTTGCTCCAAAGAGGGAGACAAGGATCAAAGATAGAAGTGCAAGTTTTAATAAAATCTGAAATTATTGATCTGATCAGAAAACATAACAGATGTTTTAAAAGGTTTAAAAGATCTAAACTATCAACAGACTATAACAGCTTTGTTAATTTTGGAAATCAGGCTAGTTTCAAGGTACAGCAAGCACTGATTTATTTTTAAAAAATTTTCTTAACTGATTCTGTTAATGTAACTGCTAATAAGCCTAAAAAACTAAAAAAAATCTTAATGACATGGTTTCATTGGAAAAATCAAAATTGAAGTCTGGAAATGTTGGGTTAGTCATTAAAAATGAAATGTATTTTCATAAGCAGTTGATTGCCCCTCATTTTAACATTTATTGTAGAACTGCTGCTCCTAATCTAGTCACTATGTTGCTTTTAGCTTTAGGTAAATATTGCTGACTCCGATACAGGTCGAAATGTTTCTGCAGACGCTTTTACTATTAGTCCAGTATCAGAAACAAAGTAAGAACAAGCTCATCCTCCCTGCCAGTTTAATAAGGCCTGGACTTCATTCTCTCCCTCTAGTATTTTTACTCATAGCAATCTCTCCATTATTCTGGGTGTTTTTCCAACTGAAATGAATAAGTAAAGGGTGGTTCCACCCTATTTAAGTAAAATAGTGGATCTGATGTTGAAAATTTCTCAAAATTACAGTGCACGGATTTTAGGGGGATGGCACTGAAATGTTTTTTTTCATACCTCATATGCAGGACTCACGTCTTTGATGTTGAGGGGACCATTTCTGGTCGTTTGGGCATAGCATGTGAGGCACCCCAAGTTTCTATCCTTGGGCCCCTGTAATTCTTGGTTTAAATGAATGATATGTCAGCTGCCACACAGGGCAAGTTAGGGGCCACCACCATGACACCAAATTGCAGTAAAACCACAAAAGTATTTTAGCAATCCACCCTTTCATCCTCACAAAACCAGGAATTAGCCTCCATGAAATGGATCATGTCTGAAACCAGGTACCAAGGTGGATAGGTTTGAGACCTCTACCGTCTGTTGTATTGTGAGGACAACGTAACCACACCACTAGAGGATATGAAGTCAGTGTGATGAACAACAATAATGATGGTGTCAATGACCAACTGTGTTGTGGTGCTGCTCCGGACAGTCCTGGTTTGTGTACAGCTTTAGTACCAAAATGCACTGCTTTTACAACACAGTATTGCACTACTGTACCATCAATGGCAGATAGGTCATGCACATGTGCTACAGCTTGTTCTAGTTCTGCAGTGTTACTCTTTAATCATCATTAAAAGGGGGTAAAGGGGAAGGATTCTAGGGACCCATGATTGACAGGGGCCCAGAAGGGCTCTAAATACAATTATAATACTAACAAAATTATCTAATGCTCAATGATAAACTTACAATGACGCAAACATTTTAGTTACAATGCATTGGTATCACTAAGTTTATTTGTTTTGGAAACATTTTCTGAACAAACTCCCCTATATTTCCCTTAAATGGTTCAGTCCACCTGCTCCATCAGCTGGCAGGATGCCTCAAAATTCGGGAAGTTTAAAAAGAAAAGAAAAAAAAGCTGAGACTGGAGAGAAAACAGAGGGGTCGACAGTAAGTCTCCCAATTCCTTCAGAGGCGAGAATGGGTCAGTTAGTTTGTCTGATGGAAAGTTGTGGAACACCAGCTTTGTTCTAAACTTTGTTCATATAAGCTAGCTCAATCTGCTCCCATATTAGGTTATAGTTCTGAAGAAAACTCTGGATTTTATTCTTTTCACTGTTGTTTTTAGTCAAATAATCAATGCAGGCAAACGATTAGCAAGCTGCTCTGCTAAAATAAATCACGCATGTTATGAACGGAAATGAGAGAAGCCAAAGCAGATGCTGCCAGAACCCCCTCCCCCCTTCCGGCCCGAACATGTCCAGGTAGCCCCTGAGAAAGGAGGTGAGGAGCTGAGTGTTAAATTAATGAGTCTGATTTAACAATTAAAAAATAGTTTGTATTTATTTTAGAAGAATTTGAATGGTTAATAAAATCCTCAGCTATCACTGAAATGTAGGTTAGGTCAGTAGCTCGGGACTCAGAGCACATTTCTAGTGCAGCAGACTGGGTGAATGCTTTCAATCCAGTCAGATAAACATTTAAATATTCTAGGTATCAGAAGGTTAACTAGCAACAACCATATAGCATCATATATGTTTCCCCCACTAATCTAAAGCCTTCACCTGTGAGTCTACAGATCTGGAGATAAATTAGACTTGCATGTGTTGCTACATGAGGGAGACAATAATGTGGAGGATTGGTAGTCAAATCAGTTTCCCTTGACATTGTTGGTAAAATCACTGAAAGTTCCTTTAAGTAAAACAAAATAGTGGGAGGCCACCAGAAATAATGATTGTGATGCTGTTACACATGACATTACATGATTGGAGATACTATATAACAGGACAACTGGATAGAATAGAAAGCTGGACTTCAGGTGATTTTCCAGGGAAAAAGCACCAAAAAAAAAAAGTTCTACCTTTTAAAATGTGATTATTTAATTTTAAAGATGGCTCCCAGCCATTGATTGGCTGTAAATTTCCACAGTGGTTTACTTGTAACCGTATTATTTAGTTCATATAATACAATAAACCACGCCAAGTCCTGCTATTTTTTGTTTCTGAGCCTACCTAATTTATTTTACCATTTGCTTCTGATTTTATTAATTTATTTTTATTTATTAATTTTTTGTTGCCTCTTGTTCAGTGATAATGTTCAATGATAACGCTCACAATACAATAACTCATTAACAATTGGCCATTTTGTTTTTGATGGTGTTTAAGCTGAAATTTCATTTGTTTCTCCACAGATTATAAATGCATTTAATTTTCAAGGAAGAGGTTATTTTGTATTAAAGTTGTGTATTTTAAGTAATTGAGCTTGAGATAATTAATTAAGTATTTAAAAAAAGACAGACGGGTTTTTAAATATAAAGTATCCATCTTGCGGCAAATAATTGAATTTAATAATTGTATCTTTAGTGCTTCCCCTACCAAGTAGCCTACCATCTTTTTTCACAGATATAGGTATGATGGTCAAAATATCATTAAAATGATTAAATCTATGTATTATAGTATAATTTTTTTTCTTAAGTTTCTTTAACTCAAGTTAAATAATTTGTATAATATCATCAATGCCTGGGGATGCTGACAATGCTGACTGGGGAGTCACACAGGGTGATGGGGGCGGGTGGAGCTGTGTTCTTTCTGAAGTCCACAACCAACTCCACTGTCTTGAGAGCAGTAAATTTAATAAAACAACTGTTTCATTACCATGCTAGTTTGTCTCATAACTTATGAAAATAGCTGATGACATCAGAGTCATGGGACTGTTAGGGTCACCTCTGGAGCCAGGCCTGGAGTTGGGGCACGGAGGCGAGCACCCGGTGACCGGGCTCAGCCCGAAAGGGTGACATGGGCCTCTCCTGGGAGGAACGGCCCCCCTAATCTAAATCTGAGAGGTGTTTTGTTGTTGGACTTCTGTGCTCATTATGTAATGTCCATAACGAACACATTGCTCAGACATTAGAGTGTCCACATTTGCACTTGGCACCAGGACACTCTAGGCCACAGTTCGATGATCGACTTTGTAGTCATGTCGTCGGACTTGCGGCAGGATGTTCTGGACACTCGGGTGAAGAAAGGGGCGGAGCTCACCACCTGGTGGTGAGTTGGCTCAGATGGTGGGGGAGGATGCCGGTCAGCATGTTGTGAGGGTCTGCAGGGAACATCTGGCAGAGTCTCCTGCCAGAAAGAGTTTCAACTCCCATCTCCGGCAGGGGAGGTGGGGGACATTGAGTCTGAATGGGCTGTGTTCCATGCCTCTATTGTCGAGGCGGCCAGCCGCAGCTGTTGCCATAAGGTCATCGGTGCCTCTCGTGGCGGTAACCCCCGAACTCGTTGGTGGACACCGGCAGTGAGGGATGTCCGTCAAGCTGAAGAAGGAGTCCTATTGGGCCTTTTTGGCCTGTGGGACTCCAGAGGCAGCTGATGGGTATCGGCGAGCTGGTGGTCGCTAAGGCAAAACCTTGGGCATGGGAGGAGTTTTGAGAAGCCATGGAGAATCACTTCCGGACGGCTTTGAGGAAATTCTGGTCCACCATCCGGCGGTTCAGGAGAGGAAAGCAGTGCTCCGTCAACACTGTGTACAATGGGGACCTCGACTCGGAACGTCGTGAGGCAGTGGAGGGAATACTTCCAAGACCTTTTCAATCCCACCAACACATCTTCCAATGAGGAAGCAGAGTCTCCGGTAGCTGGTGCTGGCTCTCCTATCTCTGGGGCTGAGGTCGCTGAGGTGGTTAAAAAGCTCCTCGGTGGCAAGGCCCCGGGGGTGGATGAGGTCTGCCCAGAGTTCCTTAAGGCTCTGGATGCTGTAGGGCTGTCTTGGCTGACAAGCTTCTGTAGCATCGCGTGGACATCGGGGACAGTCCCCTGGACTGGCAGACTGGGGTGGTGGTCCCCCTTTTCAAAAAGGGGGACTGAAGGGTGTGCTCCAACTACAGGGGGATCACACTCCTCAGCCTCCCCGGTTTGGTCTATTCAGGGCTGCTTGAGAGGAGGGTCCGTCGGATAGTCGGACCTCAGATTGAGGAGGAGCAGTGTGGTTTTCGTCCTGGTCGTGGAACAGTGGACCAGCTCTACACCCTCTTTAGGGTCTTTGAGGGGGCACGGGAGTTTGCCCAACCAATCTACATGTGTTTTGTGGACTTGAGGAAGGCATTCGACTGTGTCCCATGGGGACTCCTGTGGGGGGTACTCTGGGAGTATGGAGTGCCGGACTCGCTTGTACGAGCTGTCCGGTCCCGGTACGATCGGTGTCAGAGCTTGGTCCACATTGCCAGCAGTAAATCAGAATCATTTCCAGTGCGGGTGCAACTCCGCCAAGGCTGCCCTTTGTCACCGATTCTGTTCATAACCTTTATGGACAGAATTTCTAGGCGAGGTGATTAGAGGGTCAGGTTCGGTGGCCTCAGGATTTGGTGTCTGCTCTTTGCAGATGATGTGGTTATGTTGGCTTCATCGGGCTGTGATCTTCAGCTCTCACTGGAGTGATTCACAGCCGAGTGTGAAATGGCTGGGATGGGAATCACCACCTCCAAGTCCGAGACCATGGTCCTCAGCCGGAAAAGGGTGGAGTGCTCTCTCTGGGTCCGCAATAGGGTCCTGCCCCAAGTGGAGGAGTTCATGTATCTCGGGGTTTTGTTCACGAGTGAGGGAAGGATGGAGCGGGAGATCAACAGGCGGATCGGTGCGGCATCTGCAGTGATGTGGACTCTGCATCGGTCTGTTGTGGTGAGGAGGGAGCTGAGCCAAAAGGCGAAGCTCTCAATTTACCGGTTGATCTATGTTACTACCCTCACCTATGGTCACAAGCTGTGGGTAGTGACTGAAAGAACAAGATCGCGAGTACAAGTGGCCGAAATGAGTTTTCTCCGGAGGGTGGCCGGGCTCTAGCTTAGAGATAGGGTGAGAAGCTCGGTGATCCGGGAGGGGCTCAGAGTAGAGCTGCTGCTCCTCAACATCGACAGGATCCTGATGAGGTGGTTCGGGTATCGGGTTAGGATGCCTCCTGGACACCTCCCTGGTGAGGTGTTCCGGGCACGTCCCACCGGAAAGAGGCCCCAGGGAAGACCTAGGGCGCGCTGGATGGACTACATCTCTCGGCTGGCCTGGGAACGCCTCGGGATCCCTCCGGATGAGTTGGTAAATGTGGCCGGGGAGAGGGAAGTTTGGGTTTCCCTGCTCAGGCAGCTGCCCCCGCAACCCGACTCTGGATAAGCGGCAGAAAATGGATGGATGGATGGATGGATGGATGGCATACAGTAGCATTTTGTTAGGTAAATTTCCTAACAACCTAAAAACTCTGCACAAACTATACAAGCCGGTACAAACATATGATTTTCACCTGGTACAGGGAGGAAAAAGGGTTTTAGTTAATCTATTTTCTCCGTTTTGTAAATATGTGTAATGTAAATATGTTTGGGAAGGTTGATTGAGAAGGGGTAACTCACTGCATGCTTTTAGTGACTTTAAGCAGTTATATGGCTGATAATCAAATTTAAGGGAGCTCAAAGTTTTGTGATGTGCATGATTGTGGGGCAGTCTGGGCCAATATGCCAAGGCTGTTTTTTGTCCTGGTCCATCCCTGGTCTGTGTATGTGGACAGAAATGTTTTCCACTATGTATCCTACTACTTAGCATACAAACACGATTTATAAATTGGCAAGCTTGATACTGTATATGTATGTATATACAGTATGTGGATATATATGTGATGATGTGGGTATGCATCTGTTACCCATTACTGACTTTCTGTCTTGGAAACTGTCACTCTTTTTGTTTCATTTTCTTCACATCTCTGTCAGTCAATTTTCCTCTGATGACCATAATGTCTTTTCCACTTGTTTACCTCCTACACACAGATTCTTCTTCAAGCATCTCTCTTTCTCTTCCTCCTTCTCTCTTTCTTTCAAATAAAATTCACGCTTCATCGTTATCCACCGTCATCAATTATTAGGTCTGGTTTATGAAACCCCAGCGC
This sequence comes from Melanotaenia maccullochi, assembly GCA_037177255.1. NCBI lineage: Eukaryota > Metazoa > Chordata > Actinopteri > Atheriniformes > Melanotaeniidae > Melanotaenia > Melanotaenia maccullochi. The sequence continues at coordinate 3,671,774 of JBAGKP010000018.1, forward strand.
AACCCTCCGCCAAACACTCCAAGTGAATTGCTGCTCAAAGTGGACACTGATCTCTCTCTTTTTGGTTGCTTTGTGTTGACAGAAGGTTGCATCAGTTTACATCAGCAACAGACACAAGCTGGACCTCTCCAAGCCCTCCACATACCCCCTCTCCACCAGCTGTGAGGGGTAGCATCTACATACTGATCGCCACTGAATGAAGACTTCATAGTGTTTCTAACACTAAACGGTGGAACTGATCTGGATGTCACTGTACTTATAACCTTATGTGAGGTCCTCAGGCTACTTCTTGTGGAAAACTGGCTGACACAAACACTGCTTTTTTACCTCAAATGTGAGTGCCACTAAGTAGCTTGTGCTGATTGTTTTAAGCCATAATCATAAAGTATTGCAATTAATGACACAAAATTGTGGCAATGCTTGGCAATGTTGTAGAATATTTTAGACCCAATACTGAAAGAAACCAAAAACCATACTATAGGAAAGAAAATCCATGTGTATAAAAACAAATTTCTTAAAGGCACTTTTAATAATATGAATTATAACGATTATTATGAACATCCTTTTAGAATAATGATGCAGCTGTAGCAGGGCTAGCCTGAGCCCTTGTGGGGCCCAAATTTTACCAGTGTTCCAGTCACAAAATTTTCCTTCTGAAATTTTTATGGTTGGAACAAAAAAATGACGAAAAATATTTAAAATCATGTCTTTGTGTCTGTTACCAATTACATATTTATTATTTTTCAAAATCAAGATATCTTGATATTCCAAGCACTCCTGATGGCTGCTTGATAGCATGGGGGCCCCAAGGGTCAACTCAGTTTGCTCATGCACTGTAGCGCTAAACCATGATTAAATCATAGTACATAGTACGTTATCGCTGCAGAGGCCAACTCTAATAAAGCGAAGCAGAACAAAACTAAAGAGGTTTTAGTTAAGACAGCTCAGGCAAGGTCTCCAACATTGCCATTTTAGTAGGAGAGTTTGGCACAGTTTAGACATCTGTTTTCCATAGCCCCATTTCCACCAGGTGGTCCGGCCCAGGATGGGACAGTTTACATTTTTTGACATTTCCACAGGCAAAAACTAGGAACCCTTTCATAGGGGTCTCAATCTTACTGTTTCGACCCTAAAGGGTGGAAAAGATGGAGCTTGACACAGTGTAATCCACTGATTGGTCAAAAGACTTGTCCTTTTCTGTGCAACTTGGCAATAAGAACAGGTCACATATTTAGATATGCCATGCATTTTTGTATTGTTTAAAGCCTCAAAAAAATTTAATAATCACATTTTAAAAGGTAGAATTTTGTATAATAAGATATCAAGGAGTGGTAAAGGTGCACTATTGCTGAGTCAAGCACTTTCAATCCCATTCACAATCACTGGCCCTTGCTCAGCCTTTTTCACCAAGAGCCCAGCGTGGACCTGTCTCCCTGGAAAATCACTTAACAAGTCCTGAAGTCCAGCTTTCGATTCTATCCAGCTATTCTATTATATAGTATCTCCAATGATGTAATGTCATTTGTAATAACATCACAATCATTATTTCTGGTGGCCTCCCACTATTTTGTTTTGGGGGGGTGAGCGTGCTGAAATGTTTCCAAAACAAAGAAACTTAGTGATAATAATTCATTGTAACTAAAATGTTTCTGTGATTGTAAGTTTATCATTGAGTATTAGATAATTGTGTCAATCATGGGCCTCTAGAATCTTCTTCTTCACCCCCCCTTTTTGGTGCCCCAGTATAAAGTTGATGAATAGGTGATGAGAAAGATATTGAGAAACAGTTTTCAAAGCTGGACAAAGTCCAAAAGAAGCTGCAATAAAACCATTTTCATTTTATTTTATACCTTATGATGGCTGCTTTTAAACTCATTAAAGAATTGATCTTGTGCAAGGTCAAAGTATAGAGGAAAATAAATACATTCATATTTTCCAAGGAAGTCATAAGGACGAAGACTTTTCACACTGGTTACGTCAGCAGCAGAAAAATCTGCAGCAGTACCACGTTTAGTATTTTACATGTTCTAAACAGCAGGATCAGTTCTGCTTCAGTCTGCACTTGCACACATGAAGTAAGTGTTGTTGAATCAGATGAGTGATGACAGTTTTACTGGTTAAAACAGTGTGTCGCTCACACACTCAGACTGATTCACAATTGTTTGCAAATAAACTTTAACTACCTATTGCACTTCTGTATTTGACACCGATGTGCAGTGACATAGAGTTCGTCTCATGTGCAGAGCAACATGCTGGATAGCTCTCTGCCTCACTCGCTCAAACTGTTCATACTGGACAGATTTTGGGGAAAACTGCGTCAGGAAAGCCAAAGACTGCATAAATATGTTGTTTGTCCATTGGTTTTTTTTGTGGTTAATGAGCTAAAGCTGAAGGGGAATTGTATCCCTTTGGGTCCTGGGTCTTTGATGAGCTGGGTTTTCTTCTTCCTTTTTGCTTTCTTTCTTCTCGGTCAGTGGTTGTTTTGGGAAACACCACCTCCAAATGTGCAGCTGTAACTGTAACTGCAGTTTGGTCGGCTTGAGAGAAGTGCAGTGTGAAAGCAAACCAAAACCAAATGAAGTCCCTCGGAGTATTCTGGTGTTCATGTAAGATTTCATTTGGTGAAACTTGCTGTAAAGACCAGCTCTGATTCATAATCAAAGTCATTTTGACTCAGCAGTTGCTAAACAAAGCAGGGGAGGATTTTTCTGTCTTTTATTGACCAGATTTTGGGAAAAGCCTGCCGACTCATTGCACTGGTTATGCTTCTCTTCTTCCAATTCTTGTAAACATTTAATACAATTCATTCATCATTTTCTACGCCGCTTATTTCAAATTCAATGTCTTTAGGTAAAATTTCAAGCCCTATGTTGCATCTCATTGTGTTTTTCATGGTATAAATACATGTGTTAATAAAAAAAGCACTTAGTATCATGACAACAGAAGTGCTGTATGAGTGTGTGTGTGTGTGTGTGAGGGGGGGTAAATGTGACATGTAGTGAAAAAGCACTTTCAGGGTCAACATATGACTAGAAAAGTCACACTATAAGTACTGTCAATCTACAGTAAATGGGCTCTTATGGCATGTGTAAGGTGACATTATTTGGGGTCATACGCCCCAAAAAATGTATATAGGCACTTGTGATATGTGTTTTAATGGTCTTATTGATCAGTTGTTTTTAAGTAACATATTTCTGGCTTAAAGCTTCCCTTTAGAATGCTCTTAGAAGTCTAGGGCATGAGGATTTAAATGCAGGCGTAGGAGAACATCAGCAGGCTTGGCCCTAGAGGTTGGCCTGGAGGCTGCGACAGGACCTGGGTGCCAGCAAAGGGAGCTGCAAAGCTGGACAGGACCTGGGCGCCGGAGATGTGATGCGTGGAGCTGGCAGTGCCAGTGACAGTGCAAGGCGAGGTTGTCTGGAGTCTCTCTTCCTTCTGGCCACCACCGCAGTCCATGCAGACCTCTGAGATGTGGGTCTGTCAGGAGGTGTCCAGATTGCCAGTTCAGACCCCCAGAATAGAGATCTCTCAGGAGCATCTTCTGTCAACAAGGCACGCCACTCCAGCCAGCTTACCAGTTCTGCAAAGGTGATGTGGAGATGGTCCATTGGGTCTGTATGTGACCAGTTCATTCTGTCACAAGCGGAGGGCACGAGGACCCATATATAGGCTTAGGAGGCGGGAGGCAGACCGGTGCAGGTAAATGGTTTAATAAAGTTAAACTTAAACTACATTACACGAAAACTCTGGAGGCAAAAAATGTGGACATGACATGACATGCATGGCATGGACTAACTAAACTAACAGAAGAGCAAACAATGAACTGGCAAGAAAGGAAATGAAACCAATGGCTTGAATATGTTGAGGAACTAACGAGACACAGGTGAGGTGAATGAACAAATCAGACCAGGTGAACTAAAGAGCAGAAACCAAAAAAAAAAAAGACGCAGAACATGACCCAAAATACAAGAAACCAAGATCAACCCAAAAACATGACAAAAACCAAACATAAGAAGCCAGAACGGAAACCATGAATCATAACACTTCTCTTAACCTAATATTTGTGATGGATATAGTTTTACCAGCTAAGATGAGCAAATGCTGCCCGGCTCTTTGAAATTATTACAAAGTAGTTCAAATTTAAAAGTTGGTAAATGAGAAATATAAAATCCAAAAAACGGCAATATTGAAGTCAAATGATTGATGTGTCTTATTTGTTATTTATTTGAACATGTTAAACAATCTAATTTTACTATACAACAATTATATTGAATAACTTGCTTAAAGGGAGTGGAAGAAGCTCTAGCTTATATAGTCCTACCTATTCTTCAGATGATCTGTCCAGATGACAGATCATGCATATCTGTGAATACTGTTATTATTACATCTAAATCTCACCAGTCACCTGCTAGTACCAGGTGGAACCCCTTTTCTCTTCAGAGCTGTCTTAATTCTTTGTGCCTGCGATTCAACAAGATGGAAGGAAAGTTTCTTTGGAGATTTTCTCTATATTGACATGATAACATTACACAGTTACTGTTAGATGAGAATCTCCTGTTCCACCATATTCCAAAGATGCTTTAGTGGATTGAGATCCGGTGACTGTGGAGGCCATTGGAGTGCAGTGAACTCATTAGAAAGCAGTCGGAAATGATTTGAGCTTCGTGAGATGGTGCATTATCCTGCTGAAAGTAGCCATCAGAAGATGCTACACTGTGGTCATAAAAAGATGGACGACTCAACCATCTGAGCCATGGCTGCTCCAACCCCAATAATCCTACTGGTATCTTCTAAACACCAAGACACTAATCACGATTAAAAATAACTTTGTAAAATAAATTGTAAGAATTGTGATGGAGAGGCAGAGCCTTAGTGGAGAAAGGAGACAAAGCTGGATAAATATTTCTCCCCTACACTGTAACCAATCCTGTATCTTGTGGGGGCACTGATGGAAGAAAAATATGTTATGTTTTCATTTTTCAACCTCCATTAATTTGTCATCATAATCATGTCAATATCCCTCCAAATGCAAACACTTCCATTCCTGACAGAAAGTAATATGGTGAAAGGCCATTAAAAATGAGTCACACCCCATCCCCCACCTCCACTGACAAACACATGCACATACACACATATATGCACAGCAATCACCACCCAACTTGCCCCCACCCTCCACCCAATAAAACTTTTGGCAGGCCTAAGCTGTTGTAATTGGCAGACGGCTTGCCGTGCCGATAGACTCCCCTCAGTCCTATGGGTCAAGAGTAATTTACTGAGCTGCTAAACACCACTAGTTTTGCTATCTTCCTCCCTTTCTACTCAGTCCAACCATCCCTCCCCTCACCCTCTGCCCATTCCACACATTCCCCTAGCATCCATATTGGAATTCCCATCCAGGCTGTATTACAAGTCGAGATGATGGCTTAATCCCTTGTTAATTAGGGACAACATCTCCAGCAGCTGAGGCTAAAGCGGAGAGTGGCAAAGGCTCCAGAGACATGAGGGCTCTGGCCGAGCTTGTAGCCCAGTCAGGAGAGCCTGGCTCATGCTCAGAGAGCTGGCAAAGGATGGCAATAAGAAGGGAAGAGGGGGGGGACTTGGATGTTGCACTGGATAAGGTTTGAAAGGGCCTGCTGCCTAATCCCCACTGATGGCTCTTCTAGGCTAATGGAGCCTGGACAACTGGGCAACCGGATGCTGCTGTTGGTTCGACAGCTGCCAACTCCACTCCACTTCAGCTGGGTCAGGGGCAGTGTGCGTTCACTTGTTGTTTACAGGGGAGTTTTGTTACAGGTCTCTGTTACACAAAATGTCTTTTTTCCTGGGATTTGTTTAACCATGCTCAGGCTGGCAGGTTTTCCTGGCAGGTGTCTGTGTGTGAATTTATATGTGTATTTAACACCTCGTCTGCCTTTTCTTGACGGTTATGGATTCGTTTTTCTTATTGTACATAAAAAGCCTCAGCCACAGACAAACAATGTCAATTATCACCTCAGTATCTACACAGTCCGGTCTTATGTACAACTGTTTCAGAAAGAATTTAAAGATAATGGAAGGTAGAATTAGCAAAGAGAGTCAGCACCATAAAAAATGAGGAGGAAAAAAACAAACAAACAAATCAAAAGTGGATCTTCTTAAGATTCCTTTTCAGGTGGCAACAAGGGCCTATTTATTCAGGCCCACATTTCCACTGGCTAAGTGTTGCAGTGTATACTGTTAGCAGAGTGCATTATAAAAACAGCCAGCCTTGTCGATGTGCCCCCTCCCCAGAAGGCTCAGACTCCCGGGGAGTTCCAAACAGTAGGTAATTATCCAGCACCACACCACCTGCTGCTTCACTACCTGTGTGTCCAGCACCACTAGAGAGAAGGATGGATGGAGGGAATGGAGAGAGGAATGGATAAAAATGGAAAGGGTTTAAAGGTTTAAAAATGAGTGAGAGTTGGATGTGAAAGCTGAAGTTGTCTATATAATGTCTGAGAAGGATTAAAAAAAATCCTGATGCTTTGTTAAATGTTTTAAAAACAGAATACGATCATACCTCTATATCAGTCAAGTACACGACTACATAAAACAGAAACTACTGGTTTTAAAAAATGTTTTCTTCTGAGGAAATATTAAATGATATTGCAAAATCGATATTGGATAGATTGCAGCTTAAGTTTTTTTGTGATTTATGTTTCAAGTTTAACATATTCTGGTTGTTCAGTCTGGCAGCTGCTCAACGTTAACATATTTTAGGTGCAGCAGCCTGTTTCTGAAGGAATTCTTTCAGTAGTAACTATTTAAGCAACCAAGCAATCAAATACTTCTGTTTTATCAAAGACCTCTGCCTTGATCTAAATGTGCATAAGGTAGCTATTGGCCTTGGTGTGCCGACACAATATGGTCGGAAGTATCAGACATCGGCAGCAAACCCTCAGATATCATTTTGAATTATTTAACCATAAAACAAAGTAAAGAGGGTGCTAGACAGTAACAGACATTTGAAGATTTGTTTTAAAGTTCTGTTTTGTTGTGATTTTTTTTCTGTCCCAATTCCCCCTTAAACTTACTGCTTTCTTTCACCTCCTCTCCAAGTTTGAGTAGGTATCATTTTTGCTTTGGTTTAGAAACTATTTGGCTAGTTTTACAAACTAAAACTACAACCTCAATTTCAAAAAGTAAGGACACTGTGTAGAATGTAAATTAAAACGGAATATAATAATTTAAAAATCTAATTAATCAAAAACCTTTTGACACCAATGACTGCACCTTGGGGGTCTCTTCTGTGAAACCCCTGTAGTATGCGGATGGTACTACCATGGTCTGTCTGATCCAGGACGACGAGTCCACATACAGACAGTAGATGGAACAGTTGGTCGCTGGTGTAATCAGAAACATCTGGAGCTGAACCCGTTCAAGACTGTAGTGATGACAGTGCAGTTCAGGAGAAATCCCCTGACACCTACCCCCCTCACCATCCTCCAGTTGGGTGCTCCACCGCTTTCTTTATAAATAACTCATTCTAAGCTACGAGAACGCTTTCATTTGGATGTGATTGTGATTAGACTTTGGTAAAATACATATTTATGAAAGCGATAACTTGATTTTTGCCAAAAAAAAAAAAAAGCCAAATTAGCTACACTCTGTACCTTTAAGAATGACCTGTGAGAGTGAGCTGAGCTGCATTTTCCAAGACAGAACTGAGTAAACAGCTAACTTCAGTGTTAGCTGTTTACTACTGAGTCAGGAATGTTAACCTCATTTAGAGCTGAGCTAAGATGAGAAACGGTGGATCAGGGAAGAGGGATTCTGTCTGCACCTGGTTGTTTCTTTATCGTGAGGACGAGGATTTGCTCTAGATTGGTAGGACAATTGGTTCCAATGTTTTTTTCCAATGGATATGAGCTCTAACGCATGCCAGCGGTACAAATTGCAAGCTTGCATAAAACACTCAAGAGTGCACTCTAAGACCAAACTTTTATTTATAGGGGGGTCAAAACATTATTTTCTATACCAGCCTAATTTTGTGATGCATTTTCTGCATTTATTTATATTAACCTGTTAAATCCTAAGGTGTGTTTCGCCTGAACAGACCTACCCAAATTAAATCAACATTAACTTTACAATCATCAGGTATGCCTGATGCTGGTCTCAATGTATAGATAACACCTCACAGAATATCATCCCAGTGTCAGAAACATTGTGAATGTGCATATGCCTGAGCAACTAATGTAGTAATATTTACATTGACATCTGGCTGACATGATCCAGTGGAGTAATAATTGGGATATGGCCATTGTATGCATTTTGTATTGCTCAGCAACACACATCCAAATAATGAAATGAATCTAACAGTAATCTCTTTTGGGAAGTTGTTCTGTTCAGGAGCTGTTTCTAATAACATCAGCTGAACAATGGTAAGTTCTGAATCTGAACCTGTATGTCACAGGTGTCTTTTTTATATGTTGAATGCAGTTACATTACTTGTCTGTTTTAAACTGAATAATTACTGGCTGTTTATTATTTAGAGGAGATAAAGATCTAGTGGATGTTTAAACTGTCTGTTGTGAAACCAGAAAAGTAATTTGTAGTTTCTCTGTTCTACTACTAGATTCTGTTTCAAAAGCATGGGAACTGTTTAATGTGTCAAACTCTGGTCCTCAAGGGCCGGTATCCTGCAGGTTTTCATCGTTTCCCTGATCTAACACACCTGACTTAAATAAATGGGTTATTGTGAAGAAATTTACAATAAGAGGTTGGATCCATTTGATTTTATTCAGGTGTGTTAGATCAGGGAAACACTGAAAACCTGCAGGATACCGGCTCTTAAAGACACCACTGTTTTAGAGCTTAGCTGTGCTCCTACACATTTATCACACAAAAATCGGGACCTGCATAATCTCCCCCAGCCACTGATATCAGCTCGGGGTTGAGGATTTTTCCAGTAGAGGAGAATCAGTTTTCACACTAACAGTGGTAAATTCTATAAACTTCAGGTTGGTTCCAGAAAGATTTTTATTTTTCTCTCCCACTATGCCAAAATAGCTGTCATGAGATCTGGATGAACAACTATTTTGAAAACTTCTGATAGTGTGTTGAAAATCAAGTTCCAGCACACATCCGTTGCACGATGGGCCCAAATCTGGGAACATTTTCGAGACTATAACTTTGAAGTGAAAAGAATGCAAAACCTAAATTGGATAAGGCCATGACAGATTGAGGCTGTGTGCACCCCCTCTTGGGTTCTCTTCCATTGGTCCACTTTTAAGGTCACCCCCAAATCGCCCTCTCATGCAGACTTTATAAATTCTAGTGAAAGGCTTTGTTGATTGGACAACAGATCATAAATGAAGGAAATAGCTCCCCTCTTAGGCTTGGTACACACATAAAAATTATTGGGCTGTTTTTGTCCCGATTTTGCCCCTTTTTGCCGATGACTTCTGAGTTGTGACTGTGTGGCCAATCAGAAAGCGAGCTGACTGGGGAAAAAGGAAGGATATGATCATGCTGTGTCCAGTCAATTTTTTTTTTTAGTTCTGGATTTTTCTGTTAACAATATTCCCAAGATCACCATCATTCCCCTTGTCCTGTATATCCTCTTCCATGCTGGGTGTTGTGTTTTCCAGTTATTGCCATGGTTCTTCTTCTTTGTTTTTCTGGTTGTTGCTATGTTTCTTCTTCTTCGATTTTTTTTAGATGGCGTTTGATCATTACAGAGTTCTGGCTTGGATGACTACATTCTAGATTGGTTGTGGGATAGCATTGTTATGTGTGTGTACCAGGCCTTAGTGTCACACAACAGGCCGACTCTGAGACTGAGCCGCTGACCGAGTGAACAGACGGGGAGTAGAGCTGGCTTGGGTAGATGGGAGCGAGCAGAAAACCATTATGCCAACCATACTGTTTTCTCACAGCAGACCATGTTTTCAGAGAATGGGTTACAATGGGGTTATTATTAACATAATGCAATGATAAAGGCATTAAAGAAAACAAGAGGGCAGTCAAAGATGTCATACCACAATAATTTAGTTCCATTTAGAACCAAAAATTCCTTCTTGTCCTGCCTATCAAACTGAGCCCAAAATGAGAGAACATGAATATAACATGACAACTGAAAGTGAGGTAATCCCATCCCACCACCTGATTCTATTTTTAAGCTTTCCTAATTCTAGGTTTTATTTTATTTCATAAGAAATTACATATAATTTTGTCAAGGGTCATGAGAAAACACTTCTATATTACTATAAGTATAGGTTGAAATAAAAACATAAATTTCAGGAGGACATGCATTTTTATAGCATTGGTTCTACCTGTCAAAGTGATGTGGAGATACCTTTCAAAGTCAAGAGTAGTGAGCTGAAGTAGCAGCTTAAAATTAGCAGCAGACCACCCATACTTCTTGTGACCACCACATCCAAATATCTCAAAGAATTTGTCATTATTTTGAGTGGGAAGTGAGAAGATTACAGGCTCTATGCAGACCTACTAATTATGAAAAGTTCACTCTCACAGTAATTTAGCTTATAACCTGAAATCGCATCATATTCAGTCAGAGTACTCTGAGTACATTTTTGGGGGTTTGTTACATATAAAAGCAAAGCAAGTTTTCCACATTTGAGGTCACCGTAGTTTCAATCCCCCCCCTTTAAATCCTGGCATAGCTCTCCAGAGCAGCGGTCCCCAAACCTGGAGCCTCATTCATAAAACTGTGCTTAGCAAAGCAAACTACACATGGCATCCACAGGGAAAGAAGGAATGTGGCACACAAAAACATTCAGATTTATAAAAGCATGGACGCGTACGTCCCATGCCTGTGTCTGTTTATAAATCAAAATCAACTCTAAAGTGGGCGCCCATCAGGGACCACCTTGCCCCGCCCACATGGTGGCTATAAAAGGTCAGGTGAACACCTATAATAACTATTCATCATATCATTTCCATGATGGCTCAGGAAGGAAAGAAAGGGAAGAAGCGGAATGTGAGACTGAGATCCTGAAGGACTACATTGAAAAACTAGAAAAGGTTTTATTTGGTGGGAAAGTTGGAGAACAAACAGATTGACATCTTTTCCACAATCTGTCTTCATGCATAGTTTAAAAAATGAGAAGCTACTCGCTGCATCTGTTAGGGTTAATTAACTTGTTGCAGTGTTTAACAGTGGAAGTAAGAGCATTTACACACAATGAATCAAAGCTAAAGGCAACAAAATATTAGTGTGCTTTTTCCTTTTTCTTTTTTAAGTGGCAGTGTAGTTTACTGCTGAATTTGTAGGCACAGCTCTTCTTCTTGCTTGCACATCATGTCTTATTCCATCTAAAACCCAGACAATGCTTGCCTCCTACTAACCTCAGCTGTTTGTTCATTTGCTAAAAAAAAAAAAAAAAAACTAACTAAAAGAACTAAAAATAAAAAGACAAGACTGACTGCACTTTCGTGTAGTGCAAAGTCAGTAAAAGTCAGTAATTGTGCTTTTCGTCTGTGTAAACTGAAAGGCTAACAAATGCAAATGAAAACTGATTTTAACCTATTAGCGTGTTGATATGTTTGTAATTCAATGGTAAATGGACTTGCTTTATACAGAAATGTTGACCATTCAAAGTGCTTTTGAACTTCACGCCACATTCATGAACCACTGACCTTCAGTTTGACAGACTACAGCTCTTCCTCCTGAGCTACAGCCGCCCAGGGATCAAGCTGCAGTAAGTTACTGAACCTGTGTTACTGTCAGCATACCCTTCTTGTGCATGGTAAATCTGGCCCAGCCTCCCCTGCCCATTAATATGCACCTCGTCAGCAGGACAGCACCACCCTTTGCTATGCTAACCATTGTTCTGCCACAATCAAATTAGCCCTGCTGATGAATCTTGAGCTCTGTGACCTCCACAGGCCCAGTGGCTTCCCAGTCCCAGAAATGACAAAGAAGATCTGAATCTTCAGGGAAGACGGAGACTCACATACTGATTTCTGATTATGTCGGCTCTCCTTTTATTTATATATTTACAGAATGAAAGTAATTGAGACAAGGTTGTGACTGCAATATATGGCAGAGATGCCCCTGGCAAGGGACACGTGAACTTAGTGTTGTCTTGCAAAGACAACGGACTTGTACAAAGAGTGTGTTGATTTGTCTCTGTACGTGCATTACTTTTGTATGGTGCATGAAACTAATTTCATGACATTTCATGCTTACGCTTTGACTATAGGCTCATTACTTGCATATCCCTCTAGATGCTGCCCTTCCTCCTCCTCCAACCTTTCTCTCCTTTTCACCTCTTGTCCACATTTGTTTGATTTAGTATGATCAGATGTGAGCGGTGATGACTGCTGCTGCTGTTAATACATCATGGGTTCCACAAAGTAGAAACCCATACTTTTGTTCTCTGTGTGTCTGTGTGGTGTAGGGTGATTATTTTGGAAGGTGGTTTGGGGAGAGGGTATGGGTTGTATATTCCTTTATCAAAACTCATTGTAGATGCACAGAATAAGCTGAAATCAAGTCTTTATTGCAAGGGAGTTCTCTCCAAGCTTGGCTGACCTGCAGACTGGATATGGATCAGTGAGGGTTTACAGGGAGAGCATAGGTACATCACCACCAAAAAACACAATTACACTACAGATGACTGCAGATTGGGTGGCAGCTGAAAAGTCTGAATGAAGGGTGAAAATAGAATAAAGGGTTTGGTTCAGGAAGTATACACCCTTTCTACCTTTAAGATGGGGTTTAAAACTTTCGTTTTTCATTAAGTTTATGGTTAATGCTGACTTAGGTGAACCTTAGTCAGTTGTTTAATGATGCTGCTATAGGCCTGGCCTACACAGAGCAACAACCCGGCCTATACAGGGCCTGCAGTGGGCCCTGGAATATTTTTTATTTATTTTTTTTTTTTTGCATTCCATTTTTAAATGAATTTATAATTAAGATAGAGACATTGCACTTAACTTACACTTCAGTGTTGTCACTGACCAAGTTATGAAAATAAGACTGACCATTTAATCTTCTCAAACATGCCATGGTTTGGTTCAGATGACATGGATTTTGGATGAGAGGCATTTGTTTTGCTGTTTCAATTTGCCAGCAATGTAACACATGTGTGGCTGAAAGTAATTAAATAGCTTGAAAATAAGCCAAGCTAATCCCCACACACTTTGGAAAAGAATTTTCTGTCCTTTCTGCAAGAGACAATGCCAATAATTACAAGGAGCAGACTTCTGAAACTCACTGTGGACCTCATGACTGGCAAGTGACTTTCCAACTTTTTTGGACACCATTTTAATGCTACTTATGGGAAAACGAAAATCCCTGTACACTATTCATGACAACTTTGAAAGCAAGAAAAAAATCAAATAATGTTTGATAATAAATTAATCTTGAAAGTAATCATAGCACTGTTGAGAGCAGCAAGATTTTATATCAGAATCCTCATTCCTCTGAAGCTAATGCCTTTGTGTCAACGTTTAAAAGTAAACTTATACCATGGGCTGGGTGAATACTCCATTCTGATTGGCTGGAGGCTGTCCATTAAAAAGTCATAATGGACACCTATGAAAGAAGTTCCGGTCAAATATACTTATTGTAAATTATTGCGCTGACTAAATGGTAGTTGGTAACCATGGCAACAGAAACTCAGACGCTGGGCTGCAGACACGCCAGATCATGTCTGGGATGGCACATTGCTTTGAAAAGCAGGTGCAGGCTTATTGAGCTCCGTCAGTCCAGGAGAGACCAGAATGGAGCAACATTTTGTCGTCCGGCAACATCCCAACCAGCAGTGGTCATGGTCCACAAACGTTAAATCTCCGTCCTTCAAACGCCACTATGGACATGCCAGTATCTTTACAAAATGTCACGATTAACGGAAATGTTGCATTTAATTTTAAACTGGTTGTCGCCTGTCTTTCTGTCTTGATTACCTTACTTACATACTAGATACAGAGTGAATGGTGGATAACATTATAAAAACGATTTCGGATAGACTTACTTGCTTGATACACATTTAATGATCAGAGTGAATGGTAGATAATAATTCTTGCAATACAAAGAATTTAGGAAACTATCTGTGGACTTTGACTGTATGAAACAAAATTTTGCATCATCCTCTGGACACACACAAGCTGTAAGAGCTGCACCCGCCCTCTGAAATGTTTGTGTCATGTAACATAACATTCGCGTCGGACAGTTCACGCCTCTGCGTCGTCCATTTATGATAATGGACACCTCGTTGGGCATTTATAGGGGGAGAGGGCCGAGGGCTCTGAGAGAAGGGAGGAGATGGCGATTCACATGAATGTACATGAATGCGCAGCCAGACCGGCTGGTAAACACAGGGCTGAAGATCAACACAGAAAGATGGTGACGTCATGCTATACTCCAGATAAGATTACACCTGTAGTTCTTCACATAGCAATTTTTTAATTCCTTCAATCTAGAAATGATGAATTTCCGCTTATTGCCCCTCTAAGCAAACTATCCTGCTGGTTTTATCTATCAAATTGTTCAAAATTTGTGATGTAATATAGAGGAGACCCCAAGAAGAATAGTTATTGATGTTTCAGTAGCTAATGGGGATCTTGATAAATGAAATTAAAAAAAAAGAATGAAATGAAATCGGTAGTTCCAGTATAGTTTACTCAGTCACTTCTTCCCTTGCAATGGATTCAGGAGTTTTTTAATCATTGTCTTTTCCAGACCAAAGCTCATTTAAAAATGGTCTAAAACGGTTCTGTGGTCAGATGGATCAAAATATGAAATTCTTTCTGGAAACCATGGATGCTGTGTCCTGCAGACAAAGAGAAGCATCCATATTCTTATCAGTCTGCAGTTCAAAAGCCTACATCTCTTCAAGTGTCACCGTCCTGTGCATGCTTAGGATAGGGAATTGAAACAAAATCAAGATTTGATGCAATCCATTGGTTTCCGTAGCTAGGCTATTATTTTTTTATGAATTGGCTTGTATTAATATTGATGGGATGACAATGAATTGGCTCGAATTGATTTGTCAGTAAAGTGCCCTGAGCTGATGTTGTGAAATGGTGCTGTACAATCAATTCAATTTAATTGATGGTATGGAGTTGCATTAGTGCCTATGGCGTGGGCAGCTTCCACATCTGTGAAGCTCCATCAATGCTAAAAAGTACATGGAGGTTTTAGAGCAACATCTGCTCCATCCAGACAACGTCTCTTTCAGGGAAGGCCTTGCAGATTTCAGCAAGACAATGCTGAACCATATCCTGCATCCATCACAGCAGCATGCGTTGATAGGAGAAGAGTCCGGCTGCTGAACTGGCCTGCCTGCAGTTCAGATCTTTCACCAATACACAACAGTCTGAGCATCAAGAAAGAAAAGATCCTGCATCAAAGGTCCAGGATTGTTGGGCAGCTAGAATCCTGCACCAGAACAGAATGACATTCCTCTCCTAAAATCCCGCCGCTGCTAGCATAGTTTTACCAAACTCACATGATGATAGTGAGCCCTTTCAGGACTCCCACTAAAACCTATACATTTTTTTTTAATTGTACATAAATGCAGCACCTTGATAGCTCTGTACAGGGCCATTGTGGTTTTATGATGGTTAAATTTAAAGTTTTTTTTAAGCTTTTCAAAAACTGACAACTACAAAGATCAAGTAGTTTTTGCAAGAATTTATTTCAATCTCAGAATCCATTTGGGGTAACATGATTTTTCATCTTTCAGTTGTGCTGTGACACGTTCTGCTATGGCCTTATCATGTGCCCCTCTGACTTCCATGTCTTTTGTCACTCAGTCTTCGCCTATTTTCGCTCTGCTGCATCTTTACCCACTTTGTTTTTCTTCTCTTCACAGCAGCTGACTTGAATACTGATAGAGCTCACTCTGGATCTGATTAAGTCCCTGCTCTACAGAATCAGACAGTAGACATAAATATCTGGGGGCATCTGAGTAAGAGAGACGAGTTGGTTAAAGAGGACTGAGTGTAGATCAGGTTTCTACCCCTGATGAAAATCACTGCGACTTGACCATTCACAGAGTGACTCAGCCATAAACAGAGCAGCCATTATATCATTAGAACAAATTTAATCTTGCACTACTTGTGTCTCCATTGTTATTCAGTCATTTAGTGAGGATGTGCATGTAGATGATTCACAGCTGTCCATTGTCATCATTTCTATTGCACATCAGACACCAGTACTGGAGCCTTTGAATTACAACGGTGAGTTCTTTTTTATGGAGCTGATGGTTTTAATTTCCTTTATATATATAAAAAAGTTAGATTCCAAAAGCTGTCAGCGGGTCACTAAAAGCGACTGTATTACCAGCCTAAGTGGTAAAAAATACCAAAACTGAAAAAAAAAGCAAAACCATAAAACATACAGGGGTTACAGACTCTTACTTTGAGTCCTGAGAAAGTGGTACAGGATGGTGTAGCACATTACACACTTTTTTTTTGGTCTACAGACAGTGGACAACAGCAAACCTTGCGGTGAATTGATTTCACGACTCTGGAGCAGCATTGAGTTCAACTGGTTGAGCAGGCCCCCAGTGTGCAGAGGCTTCAGATCCCCTGTGCAGATGGTCCAGGTTCAAATCCTGACCTTTGCTGCAAATCATTGCCTGCTCTCTCTGACCCCCCCCCAAAAACTTTGGTACCCCTTTAGACCACCTAATTTGCCATCCATCTTGCATCCTGTCTCTGCTCTGAGCTCTCCCCAGACAGTAAAAGTCAGTCCAACTGACTTTCATAAGATATTTGACTTATTTATTGCTCTGACATTTTCTCCTTTTCTTTTCTCCTCTTCTTCCAAATGATATCCTACTGTCGTTCTTCACTGAATCATCAATGCTGTGCATTCAAAACACCCACTATGTTTAGATCCAGTTGCTGAAGTGGAATGCAGAGCTGTAAAGCAAAACCAGGATGTGCTCTGCCTTTCACCAGCTAAATACTGGATTAGACACCAGCTTCCCTGCGACCCTTAATGGATGAAGTTGTATAGTTAATGGTCGGAAATTAGGGGTAGGACTCAATAAAAAACAACTGTAACAAGGTAACAAGTTGGAATTATTTAATCTCAATAGCATTTTAATCATATAACAATATTTGCCCCAAAAAGCAACTTTTTCTTTTTAATTTTAATTTTATAAAAATTTTATTGGAAAAGATGAATCAAATAATATACACAGACATTAATAATGTAAACTCAAGCACTAGTAACGTCTGGAAAAATGCATTTAATTGCATTTCAATTCCAAACAGTAGAAAAAACAAATAGAAAATATTCATGGCCCAAAATGAACAGTTTATTTTTCTTTTAAGTACTTTAACTAGAATATTCTGCAGTCTGCAACATGTTACAGTACTTTTAACATTTTAATTGTTTTTGTCCACACCCTTCATTAATAGGCATTGATATCTAACGGTAAGCCAGGGCGGGATAAAACTCATTGGTCTTTGGCTTTGGGGTGGCGGGTGGTGTCGCAGCAGACGGTCAAGTGTGGCTGACGTTAACGGCCGATTTATGTCTGCCATCTAGGCATCTAGCGGTGGAAAGTGGTAACAGGTGCTCATTTTCTGGAGACAAAGCCTGCTGTTATAATTTTGCTATGTTTTCTTTTTTTTTTTTTTTTAAATAGGGACAATTTATATCCTCTGTGGTGCTTCTCAGACACATTTTAATTATTCTTTTTTTATTATTTTATTTTATTATTCATTTATTTTATTTTATTTTTATTTTACGTTTTACATTTTTTTTTTAAATTTTGCTGGAAAATGAATAGTGACTAAGGATACATGACCCCCATTTATTTACTTTGGGATCTGGTTCAAAAAGTTCAGGCTTGCAAAATGCAATTCCATGTAATAGAAACATCCCAATGATTAAACAAACTTTAACGCATACACTTTTAACGCATACACTTCTTGTTCACATCTCGTCTCTTTGTGGACATTGTCGTGATTTGTAATTACAATGGCTCTGAATGGTCAAAGCCTGTGTTCTTTTGGGGACTCACTTGGGGGTGTCCAGACCCCAGAATGGTGAACTTAAAGGATATTTTTGTCTCCTTAGCAAGACATCTTTTAACAAATTGACATTATATAAATAGTACTTACTGATTGGACTGATTTGGGTTCTAATGAATTTGATGTGATTGGAATATAATTGAAAACATTAACTAAATTCTCATTAGATTGGACTGTATCTATTAAGTGCTTTGAGATTACTTTTGTTGGGTATGATCCCTACGTTATGCAAAGTTAGCTTGAAATCAGGGACTATAAATGCATATAATACAGATGTAATATCAACTACTAATATAAATAAGAGGGCTTCTTTAAAAAAGATAAATAAAGGCTAAAAACATCACATAAGTGCAAGAAGCCCATCAAGTCATTTGTATTCTACTGCAACATGTTTTCCTAAAAACAAATGGAGAGTTCAGGCAGCAGGGGAGATAATTTTCACTGTTTTATGTTGCTGAGTAATTTCAAGATCTCATCTCTCTGGCACTGTGACTTGCAATATCTACTTATCTTCAAGCAATGCTCAAATGTCTCCACTAGAGGCTTCCTGTTGAGTGAAACACAGATTCCCTTGTCCTGCAGCCACACACACACTGGCACGCTCACACACACATTCCCTCATGCTGTTCCACACAAACAGTCCTGCAGAGCAGGGACCAGGGTGGATTGCTATTTGGCGTTGCAGGGCATTAGCTGCTGATGTCTTAACACTTGTAAATGAACCTTCCACCCCTCCTAATCTGTCACTTTAATGCACTATAGATTTTATTTCAGCCTCTGTAGTATCACATTCTCAATAATAATCATCAAGCCGATGCTGTTGTCCCCTCCTGTAGAAATTAAATCTTGCTGCCGAGTGCACAACTAATAAAAGATGTTGCCGGAGGAAATAAAAAAATAAATATGATGAATCATAAGCAGCAGGGATTTGTATTCAGATGCAAAAGACAATTACACAAAGAGCTTGAATTTATCAGCCTCTCTTCTTCTCAAAGGCTCAATAAGAGGCCACTGCTGCCGGGTGCATATTGTACACACACATTCATGGACATCTGCACACACAGTCTACAAACAAACACACTCAAGCATTGTAAAACCAGAATCAAGGCACAAGTACATGCACTTATCAGACAGGTTTCTTTGTTTAGATCTCATGTTCTTGTTTGTAACTAGTATTACTTAAAATGTTCTTAATTTTATTTGGATCTTGAGCCAATGAAAAGAAACATTAAATGTATTCATGGTTTAAATCTAGACTTAATTCTTTACACTCTGTTTGAATATTCAATTAAATTTCTTTGTAATGATGAAAAGCTTTGCAACAAGTGCCTCATTTAAACCAAAGATATACTCAATGTTAAAGGTAAGAAAAAAGTTTGTCTTTTTGTACAAAGTGCCACCACATTAAAACCTCCCAGGTGCATTTGTATTTGCTGTTTTGTACATATGAAGGGACAAAAAAACACTGAAAACTGTATGGAGCATCTTCAATAAGTCCAAATAATCTGTGATTTGTGGTTATTTATATTTGTATAAGAACATTCTTTACATCTATAACTAAGCCCAGCCCACCTGTGATCCTGTGCAAGTTAAAACAGGTTTAGACTAAATGAATGGTTAACTCTATGTAACATGGGAAGTAAGACTAAACATACCTTCATCAGTTACCTTCTAAGGTCTGCCTCAATACTTGGTGACATATATTTAACAAGGTGTTGGAAACCTTCCTCAGAGATTTGCTCCGTATTGACATGACAGCATCACACAGATGCTGCAGGTTTGTCGGCTGCATCCATGATGAGAATCTCTCGTTCCACCACATCCCAAA
>JBAGKP010000018.1:3691608-3705019 GCA_037177255.1 Melanotaenia maccullochi
GGTGGCTGTGGAGGCCGTTGGAGTCCAGTGAACTCATCGTCATGTTCTAGAAAGCAGGTGGAGATGATCTGAGCTTTCTGACATGGTGCATTATCCTGCTGGAAGTAGCATCAGAAGATGCTACACTGTGGTCATAGATGCTTTTCATCTTCTATTGTCCAGTTTTGGTAAGTCTTTGTGAATTGTAGCCTCAGTTTCCTGTTTTTAACTGACAGGAACGACATATGATATGAATGAAGAGATGTTGATCTAAATTAAGTAGTTGCTACATTGTCATTGATAAAAGTTTTAATATTAGTGTTTTTATGTTTTTATATCTATATGTTCTTTTCTATGTTACACTGTACAATTTAAGAAGTTAACTTTGCAAAAAATATGCAAAATTGTTGCCTAAAAAATTAAGTTTTTGTTAACTTTAGTGACCAAATACAATTAACTAGAATGATTAGAGTTTGTATAGCTTTTATGAACTGAGCTTGTGAATGAAACATTATGTGAAAATGGGATATATAATGAGATAAAGAAAAACAAAACAAAACAAAAGAAAAAAAAACTTGTTTTTATTTTCAACACACATGGTAAATTCACTGGTGACCTGTCTATGATCAAAATGGAGAACAGGAAATGTTTTGCTGTCTGAAAACTGGTTTCCTCACATTAGAAGCTTTGGAGGTCAGGATCATCAAGGGAGACATGAGAAGATGTTTTTTAACATTTAAGTTTGTATTATTGGAAAAGAGACATACCAATATTATTTTTTTTTACCTTTTACTGATTTAGTAGCATTCATAAATACATACATAAACTAGAAACTACTGTAGAGATGTGCATCGATTGTTCAAAACAGCGCGCAAAGTTGACGAAATTTTTTGAAAGTTAATGTTTTGTTTGGAGGATTTATGTCTCAGTTGTGCAGGGACATGGTGGTGTTTACAGCGCTGTTAAAAGAACAGTGCAGCCTCATTTATGAGCTGGAGAGGATCGGGACGCACAACGCAGGGAGGGTTGAAGCAGGGGAAAGTTGGAGCGGAGAAAGTCATCATGAGAAACTGCTTGTTTAGTGGTGAATGTTTTGCTACCAGCTTTAGCAGCAAACACCACACAGCTCAATTAGTTCCAGCGAAGTCCTGTGTCTGCTTCACCACTGCTGGGTAAAGTAAAGGGAGCTAACCTGGTGCTAGCTGCAGCTTCTGCTTTACCCAGGAGTGATCACCTTTCCTCTGCCTCCCTCTCCCTCCCTCTTGCTGTGTGTTTCACCAATAGTGGAGGCAACAGACCAGAGCAGCGTGGTTAGTGAACCATCAGAAATTTTGCTTGAGGGGCAAAAAGACCAAACTGAAAAACAAGAAAAATAACTGGTTTTGTTGTAGCTGAACATGCTTGTGGGTGTGGTGTTTATCTCATGTAGCATAGCAGGTGGTCCATAAAAACAGCCCTGTCTCCCTGACACCACTTTCTTATCTACCTGCTGAACAACAAAATACACTAGAGCCCCACACAATGTTAAAAATATAACAATGTAAAAAAAAAAAAAACACTTATTTGTACACTCTTAGAAAAACAAGTGCTGCCTACAACCATATAAGGTTCTTTGGCTTATGTTCATATGAGATACCTTATTGGTGCCTGTTAGAGCCCTTTGCAAGGGTTTTAACTGAAACCTTATCAGAGGGTTCTGACTAGAACCTATCATAAAGGGTAACACCCAGAACCATAAGTAGAAGAACTACCTATGACAGGTTCTACACTGAACCCTGCAATGATGTGGTGGTTCCACCAATAACCCTTACTGGGGGTTATAGCCGGAACCCTTCTATATCCCAAGGGTTATATCCAGATCCCACACAAAGTTCCTCTGAGAACCCTTTATATCCCAAAGGTAATCCAGAGTGGTGTTTTGTTGCTGGACGTCTGTAAATTGTCATGGACTGTCCACAACGAACACCTTGTTCAGACATAAGAGTGCCCGCATGTGCACTTGGCACCAGGACACTCTACGCCGCAGTTCGATGATTAAATTTGTAGTCGTATCGTCAGACTTGCAGCCGCATGTTCTGGACACTCGGGTGAAGAGAGGCTGTCAACTGATTACCACCTGGAGGTGAGTTGGCTCAGATGGTGGGGGAGGATGCCGGTCAGGCCTGTCAGGCCCAAGCACGTTGTAAGGGTCTGCTTGGAACGTCCCTGTCAGTAAGTTCCCTGTCAGAAAGAGTTTCAACTCCCATCTCCGGCAGAGCTTCAACCATGTCCGGGGTGAGGCGGGGGACATTGTGTCCAACTGCGCTGTTTTCCAATGCCTCTTTTGTCAAGGAGGCCAGCCGCAGCTGTGGCTGTAAGGTCATCGCTGCCTGTCATGGCGGTAACCCCTGAACTCGTTGGTGGACACCAGCAGTAAGAGATCCCGTCAAGCTGAAGTAGGAGTCCTGTCAGGCTTTTTTGGCCTGTGGGACTCCAGAAGCAGATGATGGGTATCGGCGGGCTAAACGGAATGCAACTTTGGCGGTCACTAAGGCAAAAACTCGGGCATATGAGGAGTTTTGAGAAGCCATGGAGAATGACTTCTGAATGGCTTTGAGAAGATTCTGGTCCACCATCTGATTGCTCAAGAAGGGGAAAGCAGTGCTCCATCAACACTGGGTAAAGTGGGGATAGAGGGCTGCTGCCCTTGTCTCAGAACGTTCTGGGTGGGTAGAAGGAATACTTTGAAGACCTCCTCAATCTCACCAACATGTCACCCGAGAAAGCAGAGTCGGGGGACCCTAGTGTTTGCTCTCCCATCTCTGGGGCCGAGGTCGCTGAGGTGGTTAAAATGCTCCTCAGTGGCAGGGCCCTGGGGGTAGATGAGGTCCGCCCAGAGTTCCTTAGGGCTCTGGATGCTGTAGAGCTGTCTTGGCTGACACGCCTCTGCAGCATTGCGTGGACATCGGGGACAGTTTCCCTGGACTGGCAGAATGGGGTGGTGGTCCCCCTCTTCAAAAAGGGGGACTGAAGGGTGTGCTCCAACTACAGGGGGATCACACTCCTCAGCCTCCATGATAAGGTCTTTTCAGGGGTGCTGGAGAGGAGGGTCCATTGGATAGTCGAACCTCGGACTGAGAAGGCGCAATGTGGTTTCTGTCCCAGTCGTGGAACAGTGGACCAGCTCTACATCCTCTTCAGGGTCTTTGAGGGGGCATGGAAGTTTCCTTTATGCACTTGGAGGAGGCATTCAACCGTATCCCCTGGAAACTTCTGTGGGGGGTACTCTGGGAGTATGGAGTGCCGGACCCGCTTGTACAAGCTGTCCGGTCCCGGTACGACCGGTGTCAGAGCTTGGTCCACATTGCCGGCAGTAAATCAGAATCATTTCCAGTGCGGGTGCAACTCCACCAAGGCTGCCCATTGTCACTGATTTTGTTCATAACCTTTATGGACATAATTCCTAGGCGCAGCCTAGGTGTTGAGGGGATCTGGTTTGGTGGCCTCAGGATTGGGTCTCTGCTGTTTGCGGATGATGTGGTTCTATTGGCATCATCGGGCCATGATTTTCAGCTCTCACTGGAGCGATTCACAGCCGAGTGTAAAGCAGCTGGGATGAGAATCAGCACCTCCAAATCCCAGACCATGGTCCTCAGCTGGAAAAGGGTGGAGTGCTTTCTCTGGGTCTGCAATAGGGTCCTGCCACAAGTGGAGGAATTCCCGTATCTCAGGGTCTTGTTCACGAGTGAGGGAAGGATGGAGCAGGAGATCAACAGGCGGATCGGTGCGGCGTCTGCAGTGATGCGGATGCTGCATCGGTCTGTCGTGGTGAAGAAGGAGCTGAGTCAAAAGGCAAAGCTCTTGATTTACCGGTCAATCTATGTTCCCACCCTCACTTATGGTCACGAACGGGTTAGTGGTAGTGACTGAAAGAACAAGATCGTCAATACAAGCGGCCGAAATGAGTTTTCTTCGCAGGGTGGCCAGGCTCTCGCTTAGAGATGAGTGTGAGAAGCTCGGTGATCCGGGAGGTGCTTAGAGTAGAGTTGCTGCTCCTCCGCATCGAGAGAGTCGGATGAGGTGACTCGGGCATCTGGTTAGGATGCCTCCTGGACGCCTCCCTGGTGACACGCTGGATGGACTACATTTCTTGGCTGGGAACACCTCGGGATGCCTCTGGATGAGCCGGTGAATGTGGCCGGGGAGAAGGAAATCTGAGTTTCCCTGCTTAAGCAGCTGTCCCCCCGACCCGACTCCGGAAAAGCAGCAGAAAATGGATGGATGGATGGATGGATGGATGGTTTTATCCAGATCCCACACAGAGAGTTCCTCTGGGAACCCTTTTATTTTCAAATGGTTTTATCTACAACCTACATAGACATCTTTTATTGGGATTTCACCAATAACCTTTTTGTCTTTTAATGGTTATAGAAAAAAAATTGATGCAACATATCAGGCACAACTATTGAATAACATACACATTATATATTGTGTATATCAAAATAGTTAAAATTGAAAAAGCATTCAACAACATTCAAATATTTATTTTTAATTAAAAATCTTAACACAGTGATAGATACTCTCTGAGGAGAGGTTATGCTGGTTCTGTGAGGAATAAAGGTGATTAACCAATGTTACAGACAAGCCAGTCACCCCAAGATGTCCTCGTCAGGTGGATGACTATAATCTCCAGCAATAGTGACATAGATAGGAAAGACAAAAAAGTCAGTCAGTACCATCCATACAAGACATAATTACTACACCTGATGAATTGCCTAGCTGTCTACCAACAGTAATGGATGGTCCAGTGAGAATAATCTGAGAATAGGCACATAGTAATAGTGGAACAGACTGAAGCAGCTTGTCTTGTAACTCCTGCAACACAAGCCTCCATTTACACATAATCAGATGGAAGTGAGAGGACCTCACAAAGTTTTAACATTATGGAGTAAATTTGGATGTCTTTTCAGTAAACACATTCCAGGTTTGTAACACAAACAGAAAACCTCCTATGTCCAAAACTGTTATTTTTAAAAAAATGTATAAAACCATATGGCTTTTGTAATAATGGACATAATGTCATCAAACTTGGTATTCTGTTTTACATCATATATCTTTGGTTAAATATTTGTAAAACTATAGACAGACATTAAGGATGACCAATAGTACTGATTTATGAAGGAAAAAGAAGACCATGAATTTTGGACATAGGAGGTTTTTGATGGACAGCAACGATATGATAGGCCCATGCTGGTCCACTCCAGTGTTTTCCAGTTGGACGGAGAATCAGAAATATTGAACATGTTCAATATTTACGACACAATATCTTCACAGGAGTGAGGAACACCGACGACTCCTGAATTGTGACTGTGTGGATGGTCACGTGGCACGGAATGTAGTCAATCAGAGAGAGAGCTGGCTGGGGAACAAGAAGAATATAAGGTCCGTGTTCACGCCGTCTCTATTCTGTTATTTTATTTATTTATTTTTTTCAGTTCTAGCTTTTTCTGTTAACAGTGTCCAAAGACCACCATCATTTCCTCATCCTATATATCTTCTCCCATGCTAGATGTTGTTTTCTGGTTGTTACTATGTTTCTTCTTCTTAATTTTTTTCTCCGGTTGTTGCCATGGTTCTTTTTCTACAATATTTCACTTGTTGAATGATGTTAGGACAGACTTAAAATGTACAATGACCTTTACAGGTGAACATAATTAGAATATCTCTACAATTTTCAATGCAAGTGTACAACTGTTAAATGTTTAAGTAATAACTGCACAGCACACAATTCTCCAACAAGGTGATCAACTGCAAAAATCCATGGTGGTAATTCCATCCCCATTAATACCAAATTAAGGCAAACAAAAGGCATATACATGATTCAAGATGGCTGGTCATGTGGCTGATTTCTAAAACCATTTTTATAACAGCCAATCGGCAGCAACACTGTAGAACACATGGTGTAACATGAAGCTCATGCCAGACCACATACTTCAGCGTGAACACGTCATAACATTCACCAATCAACATTCAGCTAAGTCATGAAAGTAGTCCCGCTCCCTCTGAAAGAAACATAACATGTTCAGTTTTCTGTGCTAATCTTTATTATTACACTGCATCATGTATAATATTAGAAATAAGTTTATTTTCAAATCAGTTATGGGCTTTGAGTGCAGGATAACTGGGAAACTGCGAGGCTGCAAAAGTTGAACCACGTTATAGCTAGGGATTACTGTACATTTAAAATAGTTTTTAAAACATGAATATCTGACGGAGATGATCTCATAACACTCAAACTTTCAGTAGGCCCTGAAAAAAGGGTTCTTTGCATTAAAGGGGTTTCTATAGGAATCCTTATTGTTACAGAGAACCCTTGAAGAACCCTTGACAGAACCTTTCTATGAACAAGGGATTTTCAGAAGCAAGTGGTTTTGGGTAGAACCTCTGCTGTTCATGGAAAACTCTTTTGGAATGCGCTGTTAAGATCAAGATTCTTAAAAATTTAAGTTGTTAAATATATGTAGGTTTTTGAGAGTGTATAAAGTGCGTGAGATGTTAAAAATGTTCATTATAGTTTAGGAAAGGTCTATAAACACTTTGAGGAGGGATAATTTGGCCTTAACATGCATTTGAATTGTGAAAAACTAATGAGGTCATTTTGCGGATTTCTCGCGAGGTGTTTTCAGAACGTAACCTCTGCAATAAACGAGGGACCACTGTACAAATAGTATAATCATTTTACAATTTCCATTTCGAGTATAAGTATTTTTTCATTCCACTATTGATGATGCCACGATGACGTCATGGCTAATTGCATACTCGTCTTTGAAAGGCCTGACTTGTCTACTTCAAAAATCACCTCAAATGCCCATCCCTCCTATAATTACTGATTAACCAAATATATTAAATCAAAACAAGAAGCACTTTTAAAAAATATTGTGCAATTTTATTTTAAAGGTAATAGTGCAAAAAATCATAAAATAAATTACCTTTAATTTGATGGCAATGGAAGTGAACAACATTGTGGGAAACACCTCCTCCTATCACCTTTTTTTCATGTACTCATTTTAATTACATTGATTTAACTTAAGTACATTAATTTATTCAACCTTTTTCACCCCAATGTTCCTCTGACTAATTTTTACATTAGTATTACTAACAACTAGATTAAAATTAAGTTACAGCCACTAAATATATTCTATTAAAACCACTGTCACATTTTACTGCATAGCTGTAGTCAGAGCAGGTAAGTGTTCAGATCTGTGTTGCTACCCCTGCAACAATCTCCAAACTCTTCAATATCTGCTTTAAAAAAAAATGTTTCCAGGCAATATTTGCATTGTTAACAGTATCAACAACGAATGAATGTTTCATGTATGTTTATGTTCCATGGAAGAATGGTGTGCATACACACTTTCACCACAACACATCTGGGACATATGGCAGGTGGCCCAGCTGATGTCTGTTTAAATACGGTGCAGACCTGCTCTAATGTTTCTGTCTGACACTGATGTGGAAATCTTGCATTAACTGTGTTGAATCTGCAGTAAAACCTTAGTCGACCAGATTTTAAATGGACAAAATGGGTGATTGGTTGGTATATGGCACAAATTATTCAGTCCAGGAGTCTGCATCCTGGTGTAAATATATCATTTAGATTAAAATTACGTGTTACTAACCATATTAGATCATCTTTACACTCCAAGGAGATAAGCAGCAAGTTGGCAGCTATTTGTTCAACTCAACATGTCGAGTTGCCATTGGTGAGGTCGAATTGTTGCTCAACAGTGACCCTTAAACCATTTGGTGGGTTCAGACCATCATTGTTATTTCTTTCACTAGAAAAGAATCAGTATGAATTATACTGTGTAAAATAAAGATAAAAACAGAATGCAATGGTTTGTAAATCTCTTAAACCCATGTTTTATTCCCAGTAGAACATAAACAATATATCAGATGTTGAAACTGAGACTTTTACCATTTCACAGGAAATATTAGCTCATATTGAATCAGACAGTAGCAACACATCTGTTAAAAGTTGGAATGGGGCAATGGAACCAACAAATAACTTGAGGCGCATTTGAGAAGTAATTAGGTCAGTGATATATTTTGGTATAAAAAGAGAGTCTCACATGTAAAGATCAGCAGATGTTCACCGATCTGAGGCAAACTATTTAAAAATTGTAAAAGAATCTCAGAAAAAATGTCCCTTGATGTAACAATTTAATCCCACCATCTACAGTAGATAATATCATCAAAACATTAAGAGAATCAGAAGGAATCTCTGTGTGCATGGGACAAGGCCAAAGGTCAGGCAGCACTGCATTAAAAGCAGTCATGATTCTCTACTGGAAATCACTGCATGGACTCAGGAAGACTTCCAGAAACCACTGTCTTTGAACACAGTTGACCCTGAAAGCTCTGATGGCATGGGGTTGCATTAGTGCCTATGGCGTGGGCAGCATCTGTGAAGCTCCATCAATGCAGATTTCAGCAAGACAATGCTAGACCACATACTGCATCCATTCTTCCATGCTGCTGAACTGGCCTGGCCAGTTTATTAAAGACTTATTAAAAACGTCACATCAACTTATCTGGATAATTCATAGAGCGCATCTTAATTGATAGATTAATTTATTCTTTTATATAGATATAAAAGATAAAAAAAAGTCGTATTGCTTATGGAACGATAAACAATGAGAAAGGCAGTGTTACCAACTGATGTAATTGTCAGAACATTTGTATTTCTTTTGTAACTTTACTGAGAAGCAAGTAAGTGAAGTCAGTGTGTGTGTGTGTGTGTGTTGAAGTTAATATGAGGACTATTATTTTCCCTGACAGGACAGATGTGGAAAACCACTTTAAGTGAAGAAATATTAAAAAAACAAGTAATTTGCTTAACTTGGTTGCAAATACTTTTCTGACTTGTACGTTTTTTTTTCTTCAGCTTTTCTTTTGCATTTTAGCCAAAAAAATGTTCCAAAAATTTACTGTAAATATAACATTTTAAGTCCTTTGTCAGATTGTTTTTACCTAGTATGATAAACATTACTTTTTCGTTGCATAGTTTTGAATTCAGTAAGTTTTTAATCCCTGTGAGAACAACCAGCTTTGCTTCCACTCAGCAGAGCTGCTTCATATTATAAAGCTGCCGGACAAATGCTTCCCTGGATAGCTCACACCTAACCCCTTGTCATCCATTTCCTTTCTTTGCCTGTTCCTTCTGTCTTCTTTATATGGCCTCTGTTACCCCTCTTTTCCTATGCACTGGCTGGCTAGTTGACAGTTAGAGTCGGTCAAGGTCACCCCCCCCCCTCCCACTTCCCAGGGGCTCAAAGGGGTGCTGCACAGGGCTGCTAGCCCCACGCCCCAGCAGCTCTCTGACTTGCACCCTGCAACAATCAAGTGAAGTGTGGGCTGCACTGCTGGGAGAGGAGGCTGCAGGCCTGGAGGTTTGGCCCCTAACTGGGACTCCTCCTGCGGTGAGACCAGGCCAGACGCAGCCTGCCAGGGGCTGACTTGACCTCCTCAAACTGATGTAGCACTGGCTGGCAGAGCGGTCACTGCTGCTGCTAAGTTTGGGTAGAAAAACAATCCATGCCCTTTTTTCCCTTGCTCACCGAGCACATCTTCATTTTATGTTCTTATGGTATGTTTTCCCTACATATTTTTAACACTGCTATGGATACAAATTCTAAGAAACTTTTACTTATGTGGTGGCTAATCAAATAAAACACTGTATGTCATATATCCTATTGATATCTATATTATAATAAAAATAATTTTAAAGAAGAAGTTTAAAATAAACAGATGAATTGAATTAACACAATCTTTCCACTAATTAGTTTGGTTTAATTCTTGAAAGCATGGTCTGCAACAGTACAAAGTGTTAAAAGTTCTAAATGAAGAAAACAGGTTACACAATATTAATTGAATCAAATTCACAACTTAAGAATTTACACTTGTGGTCAAACAAGACAAGTTTACACCCCCAAGATAAAAAAAAATGTCCAAAGTGTTTCCAGAGATCTGAGTCTGTTAAGAAACACGAAGTTCAAAAGTTAAAGGAGATAGTCATGTATATATAGATATATATATGTATATATATATATATATATCTATATCTATATATACATATATAAGTATATAAGTATTAAAAGACAAAAAGAGGATTAAAATCACACAAAAAAAAAAAAAAAACCTAGCATATTTGAAAATAAGACCACATTTAAAACATTGAGTTCATCTGAATGCCAGACTGCTGTATTACACACAGTACATCAGCTGGTTTGACGCACAGGTAGGTGTGATTCAGAGCGGGTGTGGGATGTGGGAAACATCCTGTTTAGTGGTGAATGTGAAAGCTTTAGCACTAAACACCACACAGCTCCTGTGTCTGCTTCACCACTGTTGGGTAAGATGAAGGGACCTAACCCTGAAGTTAGATGCAGCTTCAGCCAGGAGGAATAACCTCACCTTCGCCCCCCCGACTATTTCAACAATAGTGGAAGCAAAGGACCAGAGCAGCACGGTTACGCCATCACAGAAATGTTTCACTTCAGGAACAAATAGACCAGACAGAAAGAAGGTAAATTTGTTGTTCGCCCCATGAAATCAGACAGAACAGGTTCAATCCCGCTATCTCCCTGACCCACTTTGTCATCAACCTTCTGTACGATAAAGAACATTAGAGCCTACACAAAGTTAAAAATATATCAAAGTATAAAATACTTTGGAAAACACACATCATTAAAACAATATCTCACAATTTCCCTTTGGAGATTGCATTTTTCATTTCTTTTTTGTTGATCTCATGATGAACTAATTGATTGTTACAGGCCCGACAAATCGACTTAAAAAAAATCATAATATTCCCATCCCTCCCTAACATGGGGTGGAACTTTCCTGCACTAATTATGAATAATTAATTACAAAAGAAATTAAATCAGCATTAACTGATCTCCACTGAAGTGGCTATTTTCCTTATATACTATTCTCACCCACCCATTCTAGTAAACATATTTTAAATAGGTCTCCACTAGATAAAATGCATCAAAGGTTTATAATGACTGTCACTAATCAATTTAACCATCATCATTTCAGGAAAAGGTATCTGTGGTCATCATCACATAAAATCAAAGACAACTTTATAGCTCATCTTTGTAGCATTTCCACAATTACAGAACCATTTGTCAGATCTTTGAGTTTAGTTCTTGAAATTTCACGTATTTCACCATATTGCAATTTTCTGAGAACATCTATGCAAGCATCCTCTAAGTATCTCAGAGGGCGACCTTGTCCGGGCTCATTGCTTATTACTGGGAAAAGACTGCGGCGTCCTGCTGATAGCCAGTGATAGCTCGTCATTTTGTCTTTTCTTCAGGATGGTCTGTCAGAAACAGCATCAAAGGTCCATGGGTCTGGTTAGAATGGCTGCATCCTAGGAGCACATTAGTGGATTTTTCTGTTTGTGATCTTTCTCTCTTTCATCACTTTGAAATTTTTCTCCTTTCACTCCATCAACCATTCTCACTCCTTCAGTTCTGACCCATCTGAAAATATGTTTTATTTTTCCTTTGTTTGTTTATTCTTACCCATAATTGGATGTGTTAAGACCTAAGTAGTCTTTCCAGTGTTGATAACATATATAATGCAAATCATAACAGGAAATCCATTTGCCATTGGTATAGCCAGTAACCTAACCTTAACTCCAGGGTTATTGTACCATAGTTTGAGTTCGAGTCTTCCAGGTCTGACAAATTATGTGGATTTGAAAAGACTTCAAATTATCCTAAGTCAGGTACAAGAATTTAATTTCCTTTGATTAGAGTTGATGTACCTCAAGAACACATTTCAAGAGATTTTCAGAAAAAGCCCTTATTAATTCTGCAGTCATTCAAATGATATCCCATGCAGGTAACTCAGGTTAATTGAAGTTTTGTTACGTTGAAACTGTCTCTCAAATCTTTATTTTTTATTCTTTTTATTTTTTTTTTACTCCTGCACCTTTCTGGCATAAATCATCTACAGCTTTGTCACAGCTTGAATCAAAATGACACTTTTTCAGACTTATTAAAAGTGCACAAAGTAGAAGAATAAAGGAAAAAATACATAAAGGATGGAGAAAAAAAGAAACAACAAAGCTGAAATATGGTGCATAATTACATCTACCCTCTGCATTGCTCTCACTTTCTACCGCCTTTTCTCTGTCCATCTCTAGCTGGCTGTGACGGCTGGCTTTCTGAGTGGCATTAGGAGGCTAAATTGGCCTGTTTCAGACAGGAGAGCATCTGTGTTTGGTGTCAGATAATGTGTGCTGAGAAGTCAGAAGAAAGTGTGATTAAAGCCAAGCCAGTGATAATTATGTCAGACTCCATGGTTGTCCTGAACCTCCTCGGCTAGTTGAAAGAGATTCTCTTTGATGGGCAAAACATAAGGAAGTAAGAGAGTGAGAGAAAAAAAAATGTGAAGGTTTTTTTTTTTTTTTTTTTTTTTTAAAGGGGTCTTCCCATTACTGCTGTGGCCTCTTCTGCCCCCGCCAATTTGTGGAGAGTAGCTGTGAACTTCCCAGTGTACTGGAGACATTGTGAGGGGTGGCTTTAGGCTGAAATGCTTTGCTAAGTGGGCATTGTTGCTGCTAAAAAGACTAGAGATGCTGAAAGCTGATGCTTCATCCAGCAACCTGTGCAATTAACCCTTATAACTGGGTCACGATCAATGGACCACTTTTCCTCACAAATCTGTTGATGTCATAGACTTAATTTAGCACAAAATGTGATCCCCCACAACAAGACGACATCTTTTTCAAGGTCTGTTCATTTATATGAGCACTTTCTATTTTAGTGATTTGGTTGCATGATGTCTATACTTTATATAGTATATACTTTATATTAAGTGTAAACAGAAAGCAGGTTTGGTTATCTTAACATCAAAATTAAAATGTTTAATAGCTTTTGACTTGAAAAAATGGTAGAATCACATTTAACTTCAACAAGCAACCTTACTTCCAGGCAAAGATTCCACTATCTGAAGTAGTCTCACTCAAAATGTCTCTTGGAAAGGCAGAATTATTGCATGTCAAGTCATAATCTGTAATAGTATCCAGTAATAGTAATCCAGCTTTGCAGGTGTGCATGTTATTTCAGGGAGTGTACTGTAAGAGTCTTACACCCTCCCCAGTACTCTATCCCTTACTATTTTCTTGTATCACATGGAATAGCTTTATCTCAAACCGGAATAGTATTTATATGTCAGGGAACGGATCCTTGCATTAATTATGTCTCCAACAGCAATAAGGATTCTTCTGTCTGATGAGCAGTTTTTCAGGCATTTTAATAGAGGTGTTACACAGGTGAGTATCTCAGGAACCCATCGACATACAGGTCTGTCTCAGAAAATTAGAATATTGTGAAAATGTTCTTTATTTCCTGTAATGCAATTAAAAAACATGAAA
>JBAGKP010000018.1:3721932-3757428 GCA_037177255.1 Melanotaenia maccullochi
TATGGTGAAAGGTGGATTATTGCTGATATGAGGTCAGTATGAAGACTGACACATATTTTCCTGTCTCTTTAGCTGAGAACTGGTTTCTTCGGAGGTAGAGATCATCAAGGGAGTTGTGAGATAGTTTCTTTTTATTTTTTTTTATTACGACTTTTTATTCCTAAATACTGTAATACAAAACAATAGGCTAAAAGAAAACTAAACAAAAGAAAATTTGACATTTTATGTTGGGTGATTGGAAAACGGACATGACATGAAAGTTGATTTCAAATTTTTTACCTCTGAAATCAGTGGAAACCTTTTGTGTGATTTGAATTATTGATCAATCCCTAAATAAATAAATAAAAACTAAAAAAGGACTTTAGAAAATCCCTCGATAATTCCAGGGTAAGGGCAGGATTTTAGGCAGAGTAGTTCAATTTTGTCATGAAGGCTGAGCAAAAGCAGATGGTGGATGATTGAAATCCTTAAAGTAGCTCCAGCACATAGGAAGATAGACAAATAAGACAATAAATGGCCTAAAATTTCACTCATATTTGCTATAACAGATAAAACTGAGAAACTACTGAAAACAAGTTGAAGGAACTGTTCTTCATGATGCTGAAGTGCAGACAATTCCTTCAATAGTAAAAGATCTAGAGGTATATTTCCATTCACCACTTCAACATTGTCTTTTTCTATTTTCCTTAATATATTTCACATTATGTTACACTTTCAATTCTTCTGCATCTATCAAAACCCAAACCACTGCCTTCACTTTCCTTTTCCCTACAGTATGAAGTTTTTCATAATTAAGGGGGGGCTCCAAACAAGCACTGTGCTAATTCTTCCTTCCCGCTCGCTTGCTCCGCCACAAATTCACCCATACTAACTCCTCATCTCTTTCATTTGGGGAGCACTAATGTGTTAAATGCGAACAACAAAGATAGGATATCTTGCCATTTTCTGCTTCCCTACTGTTTCCCACGTTGCTGTAGTGGCTAAATTGGATCAAACCAAATGCAGGAATTGTCTGTCTGAGGCCAGATGTGATATTTTTCACACTGTAGCTTCAGGTAGTTGGGGGGGGGGCAGATAAATAAATGGAAGATCCAAATGGCTCCCTCATTGGGTTTGAGACTGATTTTGATTTGCTGATGGAGGCCAGTTTATCAGTTGATCCTGTTAGATGAAGTGAAGTGTCTGTGTGCTTGTATGTGATTCTGCCAGGAGAGTTAACAACCGCTGTAAATAGGCCGGGGCTCAGTGTCTTGATTTGTGTGCACGACATGCTGTGTGTGTGTAGTTGTGAGTGTGTGAATCCTCTCGCTGGCTGTTTTTTCCATATAAAAGCAATTTGCCCCATGCTCAGGCTTGGCAATGAGCAGATGCTACCATTGTAAATGATGATTCGAGGGGCTGTAATAAAGAGTTGATAAACACAGAATTACTGCTGGGCTGTGGGCATGCAGAGAGAATGGTGTGTGTGTGTGTGTGTGTGTGTGTTGGGGGGGTGTCACACACAGAAACACATCTTTCAACCTACGTTTGGTTGGTATGTGCAATGTGAAATACAAGTGAGCTTGTTCGTTGTTTATGATTACTATATCTTATAAAATCTACTGTATCTGTGTGGACTTCACCATCAGTAGGCATTTCTTTAGCATCATGTCTCCTCTCTAAGCTTTCTCCACCAAGTAAATGTCAGTGCACTGTGGACTTTTGTCTTATCTATTACCCCGTCCCTTTTATCTCTTTCTTTTCCTTTCTTCATCTCTTAATGTCCTCTTGAGTTTGGGTCTCTTTTATGAATCTGCCGCGGTGGGCGTTGAAAACGGCCGGTGTATTGATATCCACTTGCTGGTGTGTGACACATGCTGTAAAATAAGAAGTAGCTAGAATGTGGTGCTCCAGGCTGGATCCTCGGGTTGCTGCAGGACAATGACAGTTCTAGGCATGTGCAGAATGAAGGACAGTGTGCTGTCAAAATAAAAAAAGAGTTGGAAAGTTATATAATGTTGCTTTAAGGTGAAACTTCAGCCTCATCGGTGCTTCCTTTATGTATGTTTATAGTTAAATCTATTTAAAACATTGCAAAATGCCACTTCCCACACGTGCCCTTTAGTTTGGCATGGTGGGTAGTGCTGAGTTCAAAGCGCAAACATGTCCAGTGGATGTTTTGATTAGGGAAATTATCACTAAGAATCAAACATTCAAGATGGCCAATGTTGTCACTGTTCAATAAAAATACAATGAAATTTTAGAAAACTGTTTAGTAACATGCCAAAAAAACAAAAACATACACACCCAAGAACTCACACACCCACACTCACATTTTCAGAGAGAAATGTGAAAAGCGACAGTGCAGTAGAAGTCGCAGGCTGTGCGGTGGCGTCGTCTTTGTTCCTCTTACTGGGTTCGTGTGAACTGTACCGCTCAACACTTCCCTCACGGTTCTGTCTGGTTATGCATCTGCAAGCTCAAACTAAATATGCACAACGTGAATGTGGAGTATGGACATGGTCCCCTGACCCACTGTACAGCAGGTTTTAGTTGCTTCCCTGCTCCATTACACCTGATTGAAATTAAGTGGATTCAACAGTTTGTTATGAAGTTCTATAAAATAACTCATTAATCTGAGCCAGGTATGTCTAACAGAGAAACATGTAAAAGCTGCAGGACAATGGCCTTGGATAGACTTTATTGTCATTTGGTATTCAACAAGAGCACACAGATCGAAGCTGCTTTGCAAATAGTTCAATTCAGGATTAAAATATATAGAAAAAGAGTATGAAAGAATACAATAAGACATGACCCGTAAAGTCAACAGTAGTGCAAAAGGTGTCTAGAAGCATGAAATGCAGAATAGGCAGCAGGTTTTCATTTAGAGATTAATTAATGACCAGAATTTACAGAAGTTTAACTGATTTCTAATTTGAGATTTGTTTTTTTTATTGGTATTATTAGAAATCAGACTCTAAGAGGACATGGAATGAGTTTGATTTCTGTGTGGAAAGATAGATTCATTTAGACATTATCATCTGTTTCTTGTTAGTACTTGATTTTGTATTGCTAGTTTTGGTCATTTTATCTTTTATTGTAATTTTTTTCTCTCTTTAAGGTGTGGGCTGATAGGGAGAATGGGGTGGGTTGGGGTTTTTGAGTTGTCAGTGTTAAATTGAATCATTATTGATTTGTTTAAAAGGAATTTTTTGTATCATTCCTTTATGTGTGGACCCCAGGAAGACTAGCTGCTGCCAAGGCAGCAACTAATGGGGATCCTTGATACAAATAAACAAACAAACAAATAAATAAAACTCTGGGAAAAACTTACATAACCTGGTGGTCCTCCAATCAATGTGTCCTTGATGATACCCCTGGCTTGGGACATGTGATGCTTAAGTGCAATGTCCTGAACAGAGGGAAAAGAAATCCCAGCAATTTTCTCTGTTGTCCTCACATTCTTCAGTCAGAGACGCTACATCCTTCACACCACACAGAGATGCAGCTGGTCAGGATGCCCTACGGTGCTTCTGTAGGATGTGGGCGGAAAGCGCTGGGTTCCCCCGATCTGGCAAGATGCTGCTGTGGAATGTGGCCAAGCTGATTCTTCCTGAAGTTGATGATGATGTCTTTGGTTTTGTCCACGTTTATGATAAGGCTGATCACACAGGATCATATAAAAAATATGTAACTGTAAAATCAGTGAAAACGTTACAGCATCATGTGTCAGAGTAGAACAAAACCAGAGCTGATGCTTTACAGCTGCAGCAGACAGAAACAAAAACCTTACACAGATCAGCTGGTGACCTATTAGTCATATCTATGTTTGATGATATAAGAGACTTGTAGCTTGAGAGGGAGGCTAAATCAAGACTGAAACCAGAGAAAAATTCTGTCACTGCTCTCTCTCTGCTGGCCTTGTTGGTTTCCATCTGCATTTATTTGTTTGTTAGGCTTTGCTGAGACAGTCAGGTTTATTTACAACTAAATTCATGTGTTTGGCAGTTTTGGAGCATCGACTGCTGGTGTACTGCTTTGATCCATGAGAAAACACCTCCAGCACATAAATATTAGTTCAAAATATAATTTATTAGTAAGGAACTTCCAATAGTTTTACACAGATACGCAATTCTGGACCTGAAAATCATTTGTTCCTTATCACACGCCTCTCTCAACCCGCTGTACTTGTTCTGCTGGTGGAATGTTTTGATGCAGCTGTACATCAAGTGGCCTGTAAATGCACCGACCCCTGACTCATAGAGACCTGGAGTGTGTATGATGCAAAGATGTGTCCCCAGGATGGCCCTTAAAGGGCTGTGATTATAACCCTTTGAAGAGTCTACACACCAAAGTGTATTTTTCTTTTTTATCCCCCAACGTTTCCCATTTCGCTCAACGTTTGATGTACATTGGACATTTTGTTCAACTAAAAAAAAAAAAGGGAAGATGACACACACACAAGCATGCCAGCTTTTTACAAACATAAAAATAGCACAAGTGCTTTTGTAAACACACGTCCACACTTGAAAACCTCTTCATAGAAGAAACAGAGACAGAGGGAAGACAAGGGGAAGAGGAGAGAATGAAAGATGAGAACAGAGAGTAAATGTAAGGAGGATTAACGGAGAAGAGAGAAGGTCAGTGTGACGGAGAATCTCCACCCTTTAGCGCTGCTGCCTCTTTTATGTTCTCCGTACTTGGATCTGAGGCTCCTCGCTGGGCCTGGTGTGCATGTGTGTAGCTAAGTTCTGGCTAATTTCCCCTTGGACCTCCAGTACCGGAAACCTGATTTCCCTCAACTGGCCCTCCAACTCCACCAACACCACTGCATCCATCCTCTCTCTGGTGGGTGGGGGGAAGTCGGCAGTGATGACTTCTCAGGAACTGATTCTACCTAAACACAAGCGTTGTACTGTAAGTACTGACTGTGCTCTTCATAAAGGAAAGAAATTAGATCCCATTCCTTCAGCCTCTCCATGGCTGTTCTTAAGAAAAGGAGAATGTTTCATTTCTTACATTTTTTGCAGTTACCCAACATTTAAAGTCCTTTAGCTCATGTACCCAGTTTGTCTAAAATGTAACTGAATATTTTCTTAATCTTGAGATATTGACATAAAATATTATGCTACCTTGAGGTTATTCATGCATTTATTGTTCCTGTTTATTCCAATGCAGGGTCATTATGGGCTACCTATCCCAGTAGTAACCTGGAAAAAGGCGGAGCACACCCTGGACAGATCACCAATCCATCACAGGGCCAACACGGAGAGACAAACCACTCTTCAGGGCTTTGTTCCTTGGAGAGATAATTTAAAAACACCAGTCAACCTAACATGTACATGTACATTATGTCTGGACTGTGGAAGGAAGCTGGAGTACCCGGAGAGAACATGCAACCTCCAAACAGAAAGGCCCAAGCTAAGATTGTCTCCGGGACCCTTCCTGCTTTGAGGCAATGGTGCTAACCACCACTCCGCCATGCAGCTCAACTTGCAATGAAATAATTAATCCTTCATCTCTTGAAAAGACATTAAACAAGAAAAACAAATTAAGAACAGTACTTTTGGCTTCTGTAAATTTGTCATCTTTTCTGAACCATAAACAGAGATTTTTTTTTTCACGTCACTAGAAACAAAAGTTCAGCCCTTCTCTAGGAAAAGGTATAATCCTCCAATAAAAGTCCCTCCCAGCCGAGGGAGTTAAAAGCAGAGGTAAAAAGCCTTTTCTGGATGTGCTTGGTGTCAGAATAGCAACAAGCCAAGAAATGAAGCAGAATTTACGATCTTAGCAGAAACCATGCTGAAGTAAGTGGTTGGGACGGGTTCTTTATCATGTATGTTGGTACCTGTGTGACAGGATTATACTGCTCAAGATATAATGAATGAATGAATTCAGATAGAAAAATAAACATTTTTTTTTATGTTACTTCTATGAATTAAGCGATGATTGTTGATTATGTTTAATAAACAAATAAAAAATAAGTGTCTGAATACCAAGTTCAAACATATTCCTGTGGCTATAATTATAGATTTTTTTTTTTTTATCTCCACTGACACATCCACACCTGTAAACTCTCGTGTGAATATTTTAAACTGCTTATTGTGTTCTCTGCACATCAAACAGGATTGTCACAGTGTTGAAATGTGAAGATGACAAGGAGGGAAGCAGAGACAAAAGGTGCAGGAGAAACAAAAAAGCAAAGGAATGTGAATGTTGCTTCTAGCCACAGTTTAGAGAGAATCCAGAAAGGAGAGCACATTCCAGCGCACATATTAAAATGGCCGCCTTTCACCACACATTTTAT
Source organism: Melanotaenia maccullochi (assembly GCA_037177255.1). Classification (NCBI taxonomy): domain Eukaryota; kingdom Metazoa; phylum Chordata; class Actinopteri; order Atheriniformes; family Melanotaeniidae; genus Melanotaenia; species Melanotaenia maccullochi. The sequence continues at coordinate 3,728,219 of JBAGKP010000018.1, forward strand.
TCTGACGAAGAAGAAAGTGATGAGACATAAGTCTAAATCTGCGCTCGCAGCAAACCTTTTGATATGGCAGAGGATGTCCCGGGGTTGGGTGACAGACAAGGTTTGCGTTACACTGAGCTCTCTCAAAATTGACTCCGCTGTTTATTCTCTTTTTATCGCTGCTTTTAGTCAGAACAGCATTTAAGGACATTTTTCACACAAACAGGATAAAGTGTAAAATTCACCATTTCTGCATGTTGTTTTTCTTTCCTCTGATCTTCAATCAGAATAGTGGATCTATGTGAAACAGCAAGAAGATGTTGAATGGAGCTTAAACTGGTGCAGTAAACCAACTGTAACCTGCACCTGATATCAGACTGTAATCTGTAATCTGGTGTGTTAAATCTGGAACACACACTAGCCTTGATCTTAGAAAATTAAAGCTGAACAAAATTAGCTATAAATTTTATATTCAAAGCATATAGTTGTGAGTTGTGAGGTTAAACAACATTGTAAACTTTGGCAGAGTTGCTGAAGGACGATGGTTCTTCACCTGCTGCTTGATTTAACTTTCTTCTCCAGTAAAGTAACGTGTGCGCTTGTAAAACTTCATAACGGAGTTGGAAATAATAACAAATAACTGTGTTTGTTATTATTATAAGCTGCTACATTTTCTACCCTGGTGCCTCTACCAGAATCTTTCCTAGATATTCTCTGAATACTGCACCCCGACCACAGTAGGGTAAAGCTTTAGAACTGTCATCTCTGACATGCGCTGCTTTGGGTACATTATTATCGAGGACGTACACACTGCAATTATTAACAGAAGTGTCACTTTTACTGTTGCTAGACTACCAATCGTCCTCAGAAATTAGTTTAGATAGAACAAACACACTTCTAGCGGTGGAGAGTGGTAACAGGTTGTGTCTCTGTCTGGTGATATGTCTGGTTTCATTCTCCTACATTCTCACACTTTTGCAACTTTGGCACTTAGAAGGCAAAACGACTGATAAAGAAACTATATGAAAAAAAGAAAAATAAAAAACAATGTGAAATTCTTTTAAATTAAATTAAATTTTACTGGGTACAGTCATACCTTGTGCGACACATACCAAGCTGAAATGACCTGCTGGCTAAGTTTGTTTTTTAGTTTACGCTAATGCTAGTGCCAATGGTGGAATCTGAAATATTGCACAACAGCATAAGCAGACAAAACACACTTACATAAGCTGGGCAGATGGGAAAATAACGTAGAACTTAACAAACCTTTCAGCTGTCTCTACAGACTGTGTGCAGCATGCTTTTCAGAAGGCAAATACTGAATATTAATACATCAGATGAGATATCCCATCATGAGCATACAATAGGAAAAAATATACACATAGTAAAACTTCAGACCATTTAAAAAAGACCATATTTTTGTGTGGCAAAGTTATGTCATTAGTACTCACTGCTTACGTGTAAATGACTTGTAGATAAATGACTTTTAAGCCACTGAACGTAGGGTAGCTTCTCATGTGAGAGCCATTGACAAATGCACATGATCCACTATCAGACACACCAGCTGTCAGTATAAATGTCTTTGGTTTGCCTCTAGGTGCAGCCAATCACCTGGGCTTGTTTAATGTAGTGAAGATGGACGTCAATATTGTGCCATGATTAGCTGGGAATAACTGCACCAGAGCACAGAGAGCGTATTCCACCTATGGAGATAGTAATTAGCACGTGGTGCTCATTAACACGCACACAGCCCAAAAGGTATAGACATGTGTAGAAAAGGATATACAAGCTGCCGTGGGAGGTTTGTGTTTGCCATTAAGTTCAGCCAATGTCATACAGAAATTAAGTGCGCACACACTTTCATCCCATCACTGACTGTGTGCAAGAGTGCGTGTGTGCTGTAGATTTGTTAAAATGACTTTCAAATATAGCCCATCTCCTTGAGGGTCCCATGAAGAGGTCCTGCAGTGAGCCTTTTAATGAAGGATCAGAACAGACCATTCTATGATGCCAAACAAATACTCACACACAAACACAGACACAGGGGCATATGCCATAAACCACCCCCTTCCAATAATCCCTCTCACTTCTAATGGTAGCCATTTGCCATTCATTAAGATCAAAACGTTGTTTTCTGCCAGGACAAATTGCAAAGCTATTCCATTCACAGCTTGAGAAAAGCCTGAGACTCTGCTGGGGTTCTTTGGGCTGTTTGAGTGCACAAGCAGGGCTAGCTAATGTGGCTAACAGGCTATGAATTGTGTATTGTGGTAAAATATTGGACAGAGGGAAAACTGTGGGGTGGTAAGTAGCAGATTTTCTTTCTAATTTTTCCAGTGTAATATTTCTGTGGAGGAATTCAACATCCTTTTTGGAGTTGTTTTGCACATTTTATCGGTTCATCCAGATATGAAGAAACCTGATTTCAGTACTAGAAACTTTCTTCTTTTCCTTTTGTCTGTGTGCAGTCCAACCAGTGCTGGCGTTGCTTGCAGGCAGGTTTACTATGAATCTGGACATTGGTTTGATCAAGCTTTGGATTAGCTTGCAGCTTTTCCAAACTACCAACAGAAATTCCGAAATTCAATTAGTCTGAAATGTTAAAATGGGCCAGGTTATGGATCCTAGACTATGTCTGTGTATGTTTATGTGTAAGTGTATTAAGGACTATGGTCAACAGGACAAGCTATTCAAGTCATAAAAATGCTGCCCACTAATGATCACAAAAAAACAGGAGAAACCAGGAGCATATGCAGACATGTGAAAAAGAAATTCCTTTTCATCAATTCACAATAGACATCAGTCCTTTCCTGTGCAATTTTTGTGTTAAATTCTGCTAATTAACCCAGGAAGTGCAATTATACTGATGTGATCCATTCAGTGTCATTACATTACATTTTTCATTACATTACATTTTTCATTACATTTGTGTTGCTTAATGCCTGGTATGAAACTGGTCCATTCCTTTTCAAACCATTTGCAGCCTGCTACTGGTCCTTTGATTGAAGTCATCTTGGTTAGGGTATGAAGTACTTTTGAGTCATGAAGTTCACTTGAAGATGAGTCTGTACTCGCAAGTCTTTAGTTTTGGATTAAGTCATCAAGTCATGTGACTTAAGTCTGCTGCAACACAACCTCTTAATTCCCATAGTAGCAGAAATTTCTTTTTCACTCTGCTTTTGCATTTTGTCTTAGCGTTTGTTAACAAGATCATGATACACTATAATATGTCACGTTCCTGTTTATCTGTGTTTGAATTAGTCTCATTTTAAGAACTGGTAACAACGTTGTATAAGACAGATAACTCAATCTGGTTTCAGAAAGCTTAGTTAATTGTAAAATTATAACAGTAATTTGACAGTTGAAGGTTACAAATTTTACCTTTGTGGTGCATGTGAGTGTTTGAGTTTAATTAAAATTCTCATCAGTTGCGTGAGTGTGAAGGTTGAGTCTTCTCTCATGGTATGTGAAGACATGTAAAGACAGCTAAATGCAGCTTTTCAATCACAGATTTGGGTAATTACCAATGTTTTTAGATAAATACATGCCAATGAAATGCTGAATTAACTTCAGCATTCCTTTGATATAAATAAAAACTGTACACAATTTAAGATCCTATTAAAAATTTACTGTCTCAGTGTTTTCAGTCGGCAATCAGGAACGCTTGTATTGAGTAAGACTTTTCAAAACAAAGCACTTGGATTCATCTAGAAAAGTCCACCACCTTTTAATTTAATTTAATTACACTTTTTATTATAATTGATTTCGGCTTGGTCTGCTAATCTACTGATGTCTTTCCTAACACAACACACTCGACTGGAAAGGTTTTGTTTTGTCTTGTGTGATGGCAGACATCCTAAAGAAAAAAAAAAGTCAATTATTGGCTATGCGCAATTATGACGCAGTGCTGCAAAGCAAAATGCACCTTTAACGTGATGCGCTGGGATGGAATAAAATGGTTTGAAGTGTGGTTTCTCAGCCTTAGGACACTGCTGGGCTATGATGGCTATAGGAATGTACATAATAAATGTCAGTTTGCAATCAAAATGGCTCAGATGCAGAACAACGCCATGCACTGCACGTAAGGGGGCACCAAATAAATATATGCTAACGATCAATCATTATCAAAGTCACGACATAATTAAAGTTAAAGCTTTCTGAATGGCCAAATGCGATTCAGTGTTGCTGACTATTTCTTACGAGGAAAACAGGTTGTTGTTGGCCGCAACTAAAGCAGAAAGTAAAAAGAAACAAAAAAGCTCTGCAAGTAACTGCTAACAGCTGTAAGATCAACTCTGCACTCACTCCATCCTCTTTCTACACACACAAAATTCACAAAAGCAACTCCTTAAAGATGCACTACTTAAATTAAACCATTTTCTCGGTGACATGCACCCTATCGACGGCTAACTAGGCATCCATCTTGCATCCTACCTGTACTGTAAGGTCTCTCCAGACAGTAAAACCAGTCTTATGTTGACTTGTTTTATCTTTTGCTCTGTCTCTGGTCTCATTTGTTTCCTCTCTTCCTCTGATAATGTCTTTAATGTTTCTTTGCTGAATCAGCCATGGTGTGTGTGTTCAAACCAGCCGTTTTGAACACACATCTGCTTGCTAGCTTGTGCATAGTGTGGTTTCTCAGCCAGGAGATGCTGCTGGACAGCGACAGCTTCAGAAGTGCACATCATAAATGGCACGGTGCCTTCCAACGAGTGTAACGTGTTTTTGGTCAAAAAGTTATGGAGTGGGCCTTTAACGTCCAGCCATCACAGATCTTAGTTGAGACAGGTCATGTTCCCCTTTCATTGTCAGGTTTGTTCATTTCTGAGCTTCTGCCATGTTTAATGACTGTGTAAATATCAGAAAGGTTCTGGTTTGTTAAGTTGATTTATTTATTGAATGTTTGGTACCATTGTTGATCCAAAAGTAGTTTAGTTATTTTGTTAAGAGTTTATTTTCTTATTTTTAATAGATTTTTATATAGCGTGAATAGGTTTATTGAATGTATTCCCATTGTATTTGGCATGTTGTGACTAAAACATGAAGAGTGATGTTTCAGTCAAAACTTGTCAAAGGTGAAATTACAGCACCCTAAAAAACTCTTTGTCTGATCAAAAAGAAGCAACTAGATTTTGTATTACTACATATATTGCTGCTGACTTTGATGGTAAACAGTAAATGGTCTGTATTTATATAATACTTTACTGTACCTGGAATGATACCTAAAGCGCTTTACATTATACAGCACTTTCACACACTGATGGTGGAAGCTGCCATGCAAGGAGCTAACCAAGACCCATTAGGAGCAATTTGGGGTTCTGTGTCTTGCTCAGGGACACCTCGACATGTGCTCGACAGGCCGAGGATCGAACCGGCAACCCTCAGGCTACAAGACGACGACTTTACTCACTGAGTCACGCCGCCTCTGATCTGTATGGAGCTGTTTTAAGAATATTATGAAAACAATAAATCTTGTGCGTTATTATGGATTTTGTATTTGGGGAAATTTTTGTTTTACTTTGACCACCATTTTGGATGTATTAGTGCATATTGCAAATTTTAGAATTCAACTTTCAATTTTTTCTGAAAGGATTTTATGACAGGCTTATTCTGGGACTGATTTTAGTCATTAACAGCAAAAATCACAAATTTTGCTATTTGTCTTTAAAACTAAACCCTTACCACACAAAGGAGACAATATTTTATAATGCTATTAGATTATAAACTGTAATCAAACTCTTACTTGAAGGATTTAATGGATTTCTAATAAATTTATTCAGAAAAAAGTTGACACAATATTAATCTGTAAAGTTTGATAGCAGTTATTTGGAAGTGGACATTTTCATCTGTAATGACGTCTGAGGGTTAGTACTGACAATTTATTTTCGAAGTAAAGACAACTGCTCCGGCAAGTTTGGGAATTTAGTTTTAGAATTTGGGTGGCAGAGAGGGTGTGGTCAGAGTTGTGCTTAGGACACCCGAATGGCTAGAAGTGACCCTGCCCAGAAACAGAGTTTTAAGAGAACATATTTGGCGTTGCTTTAAAGTGAGCTTTGTTTTAAGAAGCTGTTGGCCACCAATGGTGTCTACCTTCTGAACTTTGGAGTTTAGTGACCACTTGTTGAGTGTGCATAATAGTCATTTTCAATCTTTAGGGATTGGATGGCATAATCCTAATCAGCAGGAGTATTTTTGGTCATTGAGGGATTGCTGAAATTCAGCTGTTCCTTTGTGTTTAGAGGAAGCAGAAATCAATAAATGAATGAGTTAACCTAAATGTGCATTAACTCTGTTATATAAAGGTTACCACTTTATCCTATGTGTGCTGGAATGGGTCTTGGCAGCCTTAAATAACGTGAGCTCTTCTGTGTTTTACTGATGGGTCAAAACACCCATAATTAACATTTTATGAGATCCTCGAACACCCTGTGTACTAGGGTTGGGCATCAAGCATCGAGCATCGATTGGAACTGGGACTTACTTTCCAATTCTCCTGGATTCGTTCAAATTTTTAAATTTTGATTCCTAATTTTGATGCCCAGCAGGGAGCGCTTGTTGTGGTGGCCTGGGATGAAAATGCCACATAAAACAGTGGGGACACTTTGCTTCTTTGGCTAGAAAGGTGAGGAATACAAACATACCCAACAACACTGGGTTCCCAGAAAGGTTACGTGGCTATCGGACCGCAAATTTGATTTTATATATCAGGAAGGAATTTTCAGACACTCATAAGGACTACACTGGAAAAATACATAACTCGGAATATTTTGTGGCAAACTACTTTTTATATATATATATTTTATATATATAAATTATAAATTATATATATATATATATGTATATATATATATATTTAACACTGGACCCTTCTGTGGAAAAGCAATAAATCTGATCATGGAATAGATCTATAATGTGACATCATTACCATAAAACAGGTAGGAACTCCCGTTAGCTTTGCTGCTAACCATAGTGTTTCTTTTACTAACTGTGTTTTGGTGTTTAGGAGTTTTGTAAAATAAATTATGTGACTCGATTGCAGAGAATCTAAACTTCTAACAAGGTACAGCATACCTATATTGACAAAAGTGTTAATGGAGAAGTTTTTGAGTTTATCGAACAAAATGGTGACCAGGTCACTGGCAACCATGTGGGAATGGTGAAGTTAAAACACGTACATTTTTTTACAATCTGTCCTAAAAGAATTGTAAGTGAGAATCGTTAGGCACCGGAAGCAAAACCGGAATCGTTCAAATTCTAACAATGCCCAACCCTAATGTGTAATTCACTTGGATTACATTGGATGCATAAGCTTTAGGATAATAAAAGCATCAGAGCTAGAAAATGGTCAGGAAAGATAAATGAGTGTAAAAGATAGAGGTAAAAATATAGTTTCAGAGAGAGAGAATACATGAAGAGATTGAGAAAGTGTGTGTAAGAGCATATTAGATTGGTTTGATTGGTCTTTACTCAAATGATCAAACTGCATTGTCATGCTGTTACTACTCCTTGTTAACCTGGAATGACCACTAAGGAAAAAGGTAGGATGAAGGAAAAAAACCCAACTTATTGACTGGCCAGGACCAAAAGCAGAAATCCTTCTCTACAGCCGGCTTTCTCACTACTGGTCACTTCCTCTCCTTGGCTGGTTTGTTTGTACTAACACTGTAAGCAAACCACACCAGGGTTCATTTGCAAGTTAACCGAGACCCCCTGTTTTCAAGCGGACCAGAGTTTGCTTCTTTGGTCCACACAAAAGTGCAAACAAGCATTCACACTACTCCTAACAAACTGTATCTGTGGAAGTGGGAAGTTCTTTTTACCATGGAACAAACAGTGTTGGTGTGAATGCACCCTGACATACAGGAGAGAAAAGGGAGACAGAGAAATGCTTGGAAAGTAAAGCCAGATAATACAAAAAAGTACACAAGATAATGTAAAACAAAAAAAGATAAATAAAAGTCGCAAAGTCCAGATGGAGAATATGTACATGAGGAAGTGCAGAGCAGAGTGAGGGCATCTGCCAGTACACAGAAACCTCCCTTTGCATCCACATAATGGAATGAAAATTACATCTTTGGGTTCCACCGGTCAGCAGAGTCATGCAAAGAGATCCGAATGACTCCTGCTCACCACCAATTACATTTCCACCTCCTCTTCACTCTCACAGGCTTCGTCAGGCAATATTTAGGACTCCCTCATGTGCTGTCAGTTAGGTACATTTACAGTCGGGGATGTACAATAAGAGCAGCCAAGTGGAAGACACAATGTTGTAATATCTTACATAATGACATTCTTGTAATCATGATTTACTAATAATGATATTCTTCATCTACCTTTCCTTCTCAATTCCCCAGAAAGTACTCATTAAACCAATGTAGTCACAACTCTAAATGGTCATTTTAATCACTGGTTTACAGAGATGCCTACAGTAGACAGGTGATAGGTTTACCAGGTGAATATGGATGCATTGTAAGAGGACATGGAGTTTTTAATGTCTGTATATATAAGTTGTGCTTAGGAATATATGACGTAATTAGTCTCAAGTCAACTGACAATAGCTAATGTAGTTTACATAATAATAATGACAGAAATGAAGTCTTTTATTTTTTGCAGATAAATCTGAACCCCAGTTCTTTACCTCTGGTCTGAACCAAACACCCCCCCATGATACAAACCTACTATCATGATAAATAATTATATTTATTTGATATGGAAATGCTCATGCATATGCATTACAGCGTATTAATTATTCATAGTCTTGTTTTTTTTGTTTTTTTTTCCTTTTTTCTCATTGTCTGTAATATACATTATGCATTCTTTTCTTCCCACAGACACACTTTTGAAATGGTTAGAGAGAAGAGGTTAAAAAAAGAATGATCAGTTGGCGTCTTTGACTACAAAAGAATGAAAGAAGGAAAAACTTCATTATGTGAACAAGTGACAGGAAACGTGAAACACGAAGACAGAGACACAGAATGAAGACCTTTCCCCCCCTACCTTGGTTTCATGTCTCTGTTGCTGGAAAACAAAGAAGTAGTCTCTGTGGATACACACACACACACACACACACACACAAGCCCACATCTAGGACATCAGTGCAGTGCCACCAACTATCAGCTGTCATTTTTATTGACTGTCTTTGCCGCTCCGTGATGGCCCCGGCAGAAAGACTACCACCAGCATGCTGCTACTGCAGAGCTGGAAGCAAAGATCCACGAAGTTTACACTAATCTCATTGTTCAGTTTTTTTTTTTCAAACATGAAAACTTTTGACAACATATCAATAAAACTTGTGTATCGGTTGTTTTTATTCAACTCTTCTAAACATTTGGACATGGAAAGTTTTTCTTTATGGGCCATTTCATGCAAACTCACCTAACTTTTAAAGGTGTGAAAACCCTCATTAAGTTATAAGACCTTGCAAAAATACTTCAGCTCGACTACAAATGCTGTTTAGAGAGATATTTTGGATATATTATAGACCGAGAGTCCATTGATGTGACCTTGGTGGTAACATAAACAGATCTAAAGATTTTGTAAATTTACTGTTCTCTTGGGTGAATTTTGACTTTAGAGACATACTTCAAATTTTTTAACAATTGTGGGGAAAAAAAGAAGAAGAAAAAAAAAACTTTAAAAGCGGGTTTTCAGCTGTGTTTGACAACTTTCATCACAGTCAGCTGTTTGAAACTGAATAATTTTTGTGCATGTGATCAAATTAAAATCTATGAAGAACAGAAATTTGGATGTAAGTTAGTTTTGAGGAAAACTCTTAGTTTGGTTTGAAGGATAATTTATTTTATTCGTTGGACGCTGACATTTTTTTTCCATTTTTCCATTTTTTTTTAAATAACAAAATCAAACTCTATGGAAGTTATAATTTATTGCTTTTTTATTTTGCTTATTGCTCTTTTCTATGGCTGAGGTTGCAGTTTCAGATAAAGCCCTATGAAGGGACACTGAAAAAAAAAGATTAGCTTTTTTCTGTTCTCAATGAAACATTTGTTAGGCACCACAAACTGTTTTCAGCTCATGAGAAAGTATTTTGTGAGTCCTAGTAGAATTAAAAAGAATTAAACTACCGGTATGTTTAAATCGAACCATACCCATAGAGTTGGCCAGATATTGGTAGCTGTTGAAAGTAGTGATCAGCCTGATCAAGGTTGGCATAACTCCTGTGTCACAGACCAAATTAGCTCAAAACTCGTTTTTAATATCATTCGGAGAAAACATGATGGTGATGTCTGACAAACAAAGTTGTAACGTTTTTGTAGGCAGGTCCACGGTTAAAATACAGCTCAGTTATGTATTTCCTTTTCCATATGCACAGAATGGTCTCCTCTGTGAAAAGGACATCTATTTGCACCTAACATTGTCTGATGAGCAAGAAATGTTGATTTTTTGTTTTTTCAGATTCCCCTTATGGGCTCCACAGTTTTAGAACAACTGCTTCTTATGACCACGATTAGTGTACGCTATGTAGAATCACAGTTCTACTCAGTACTTTTACCCAAATCCTAACAATGTTGACTTGTTAATGAAAACTGACACAGCAAGTTGAAATGGATAAAAAATAACTTTTCAAAAAAATGGTGCAACCATTAAAAATTCAAGGGTCCTGATGAAGAAGCACAATTTAGGCCACGGTGCTCATCGATTTTCAAACTGCATAATTAAAGTCATAGGTCTACTCCAAAAATAATACAGTTTAACATTGTTAAAGCAACACTTTTGAAGTTTGGTAGATTTTCATACGTAAATGTTCCCTTACAACCTCTTCTTTTCACATAGACACAGAGCTGAATATGCCGACATCATTGCTGTGAAGCAAAGAAAAGAAGCAGAAATTTTGTTGAGGCACCAGTGAAAACTCAGTCATGTCCACGCTGTCCAGTTGCAGCTGTGGTGCCATTTTTCCTCATCTTTGATGATTTGCATTTATCATAAATGTCCCTTATTTAGCATCAGTCAGTGAATTTCAGGTTTCTCATACCCTGTGTTGTTTCTGCAGTGATGTAAATTGTTAGTAAATGCATCATAACGCATCTTGCTGTGGTGTAGTAGCTGAGGTCACTGTGGGCTTGTGTATGTTTCTTGTTTTGACTGGACGATGTCTTTTGTTACTGTTCTTGTACGTTTTTATTTATTTATTTTCTATTGGTGCTACACTTCTGATAGTAGGCAGCTGTGCTGCTGCCATCAGGCTTCACTGGGAAATGTTTTCAGCTCATGTCACTGTGTCTGTGTGTTGTTTCTGTATTTGTTTTGTTTCTGGATGCAGGAATGCGTGCTTGTGTGCATCAACAGCACAGTGATCTGTAGCAGGTCATCATTCTTAATGCAGCCTGTGTCATCAGTTCCCGTGACAACAGCGGGAATGATGCAACCGATACATATGAAACAGGGCTGCATGCATAAACATGCAGTCTGGAGGATGGGCGGAATGTATGTGTGTGTGTGTGTGTGTGTGTGCTCCTTTACGTGGGCCTTTCTCTAACACTGTTTATCATTCATGAGCCCATCCACCTCAGTGTGCTGTCACTAGCCCCTCCCCCCTCACATGTGAGGATGTGTGTGTAAGTGTGTGATGGATGGTGACAGCATCTTCAGATGGTAGATCAAGATTAAGATCAAACACAGCTCAACGTCACACTCCGTCAAGTTCACTGGATAGCATTTGGCCACACACACACACACACACGCACACACACACCTTCACTCTCACAAACACAAATCCCCTCTTAATTAACACATTTGTTTATTTTCTGTATAAAAAAAAAAAAAAAAACAAGTATTTTTTTTCACATTTTGATAATCTGATTTTATTTCCCAGATTAAACAAAATGTGTCTTCATTTCCCCCAAACAAAAAATAAACCTTCCTTCATAAACATAAAGCTTTTGTACATGACAGCAGAAATAATCTAAAATATAAAAAAGCAAATGAATCCATTCATTAATAGAAAGAAAGAACCATCAATCATTTTGTTGAACTCATGTAACGTGGTAACAGTTATTTTAACTGGATCAGTGAGAGACATTATTCCGCCCTCATCCAAACACGATAGAGACAATGAACATTTAGCCTCACTAACAAGTAGCTTAATATATTTCCCATTTCCCAAAAGGAAAATTTTTGAAGAATCAAGTGCATGAATGACTCTTGCAGACTTCTTTCTATACTTCCGTACGACAGCTACAGATCTACCTCCCCTAGAATAGTGAAGGAAGCACTGTGCGTTGGTGAAGGTCGCACAAACAACATGTTTAAAATCAGACGTATTTTTGTTCTGTAAAACCAGCTAAATTTAGTGCAATGAAATGTAGATGTGATAAGTTTTTATCAATTTCTAGTTTTTGTTTTATTTTTTCTTCCATTCTGCTCTGGAAACACCTAAAAGAAAAAAGCTTCATTAGTATTACCATCAGTTACATAATGAAGGTATTTGTACCTTCAAATCCTTTAAATTACATGTATGAATTAAACATTTGAGCAGTGATACGAGGCCCTGAGATTTATTTCACACAGATGACACATTTCCTGGAAAACATTTCTTATCCAGCTGTTTCTGTGTAAATTTTGTACTGGCTGTGCAAACGACCTACATACAATGGACTATAACTACAAAAGTTGAACATTCAAATTAAATTAAATTATTATTATTATTATTTTTATGTTTTGGACCTTTTACAAAGTTGTGCAAAATCTCCACAGTTTTTTTCAAAATATTGATGTAATGTTTCTCATGGTTCTGTTGGGTTTTTCTACCACAGACATGCACTGATAATGTTTCACTTGCAAGTTCTTTTTAAGCTACATTGAGACTGCAAGTCTTAATGCTGAACTTCTACATCTTCCACGTGGTTGTTTATATTATAATTTGCTGCGACTGCTGTCAGATTCCACTATGAACAGTCAAAAACCCTGAAGTGACCCACATGTGCAGAGGAAGACCTGACATCACATCACATGCAGCTTGTTGCCAGATAGCAAAAAATGTTTGGCCCAAATATGATTCACATCAGCAGTTCGATATTTGGCCTTAACTTATGACCTTGACGTCATGTGAGTCAAATGGCCACCACATGTGGCCCATGAGAAACTTGCTGTAATCTATGTCCAAGCTGGCTTCTCATATCTGGACCACTTTTGGCCCACACAACGCTTACCAGAGCCATCACTGAGTCATTAGTATGAAAAAGTAGGCTCAAATCTGGATTCCATCCAGGCTGTTTTCTAAGGGAAATGTAGATGCGACACATGTTTCACATTTAGAAGTGTAGAAATTGTAGCACAGATAAAGCTGGCAAAATTATGATGTAATATTGTTCTGTCCATTGTTTATGTTGCATTCTACCTCCTTGGTGCAGAATTGTGATGCTTGCTTCAGTGCGTAAAAGTCAATGTGACGTTTTTGTTCAGACTGCAGAGGTCACTATGAAAAAGACTGGCTATGTGTCATATTAAGTAACATATATGTAAGTTACCTAGGTCGGATTTGAAAAAAAAGATTTTTGCTGGTAAGCTTTTTAGTCACATATGACTGACTCCTATTTTTAAATATGAGTCACAAATGGGCAAAAAAGTCAGGTTTGAGAAACTTTTACCTGCAGTGTGAATGTAGCCTAAGGTGCTTGTGGATCCAAAAACTTCCATGAGTTTCTAATCATGGGAAAGCTCAGAAAAAAATCCTTTTTGGGTCATAATAATACTCTAATATTATGGAAAATAATAACTGTATTCCTTTGCATCCTTTTGTAATGTGACAGCTCATCATAACATTATATATTGCTTTTCTTAAGATGTAGTTACCCAATATTTACAGGTAGAATCAGAAACACAGTCTTTATTTCTTCACAGAGAATGCACACACACACACACACACACACACACACAGAGGATGTGAAGACAGCAATGGCCTCCTCTCTCCACACACAGCATTCCGAAGGGAGGTGTTTTCAATCCACTCATTATGGAGGGGTCACACGAGGTCAAGTTCAATGCCAGGGAAAAAGAGCCGTAACACTAAGTGGAGCACCACCCACCCACCCACCCACACACACACACACACACACATGTTCACACACAGACACTCACCCACCCATGCAGAAGCACTGTACAAGCACAATTACAACCAAGAGGGTTTTGGGATTTTGGGTAAATATACTGAAATTATAACATCCATTGTTGTTTCTGTAGAGGAGATATCACCAGATAAGGAGAAATGGTGGAAACAAAAAATGTAGGAAATGGATGCATAAAGGAGGTTAAGGTGAAGTGCTGGTCTGGTGGCAAGAGGAGGAAACCAGCTGGGCAGAATAAACATGTCTGGATCATACATCTGGAAACTTATTAAACCAATTTTTTTTTTCTTTTTTTTTTTTCCGTTTTTTTCCTGGAAATCCAACAGTCACTTCAGATAAAAAAAAAAACTGTCATATTGATATGGGCATATTGATACTCTGGAATACTTTTTTAAATATTTAAATACCACTGTGTTAAGACAAAATATGCTATTTTTTTTCACTTCTGAGAGTTTTAGTAACACGATGTTTTAAAAACCAGCCTTGGTGTGTTCCTCCCAGCTCTTCCGTTATATGACTGTAGTAGTCTGCCAGATGTCATGAAGATGATAGTGTTAGTGATGATGATGTTGTGCTTTGATAATTCATTAGTTAAATGCGGGTTTAAGCACTGTGTCTTTTCTTTTCTTTTTTTTTTTTTATAAACTTGTCCTGTCTAGCACGGTAGCAGCAGAATGATGGTCTGGTTGCTGCGTTGTGCTGAACAAATCTGCTTTGCGAAGGGGAGCTTTATGTGTATAAAGCTACTCTTGATAATCAGATTTGAAGAAGTGTGAACAGAAGTAAAAAGAAATGTAGACAAAAGAAAGAGCTGACAAAGATATAACAGAGAGAAGTAACCACTTTCAATCTAAGCTAACACCACACAAACGAGTGGTATGCACAGGAACACAACGTAGAATTTCCTACAGCTTTTACAGGTAAACTACGCTGACAATCATCAGGAGTTCCTAAAAAAATATCCAAACTACAAAAAACTAAAAACAACAAAACAAAAACAAAAAACAAACATGTATCATGACACCAAACAAAGCACCAGAAACACACAGAAAATTTCAGTGACTGAGTGTGATTGTGTAAATGTGACCACACCTCCAGGAAGGCTAAAGGTAGACTAGGGCGGCCCAGAGACCCAGGTCACCCATGAACCCAAGTCATCCCACCACGAAGACGACCCTGTACCCACACACGGTGGCAGAGGAAGGCCTCAGCCAGGCACCGGCCATCTAGGGTGACCAGAGCACACGGCCTATGGCCGACGAGCCGCAGGCTCCTGTCCAGAAGATCCAGAAGATGGAGCTATTTTTCAGCCCTTTCATCTGGCCACACCCATTGGATGTTCAAGCTCTATGTTCATCTTAGGGGTGTAACACATGACTCACAATTTATATTATACGCTTTATAACACTCGTTGACAGATCTGCTCAAGAACTGCATTATTTTGGTTTGCAAAGCCATGAAGTTGTAAACCAGTTGTAACTTGTAACTTTAACTACATTGTTTATTGTGAAGCAACCAGCAAAGCTGCTGAGAAAGATAACTGCTCAGAGGTAATTGTGGTTTATTTTGGATTAGACTGTGATAAAAGTTTGTGAGAAAAGAAATCTGAACTATGTGCTTCAAAGCAAAACAAAGACTTCTCATTCAGTTATGGATATGAAATCTAGACACTAATTCAAGGGAAACAGTGGATGTTTATTCTATGTTTGTTGACACTGTAATAAATTCAGAGGAAACTCGGGCAGAGAAATCCCTGGTTCGTGTCTTCATTCCTCCGTACATTTTACTTCTGTTTTCAAGATTGAAGAGCATGGACCAAAAATCTACTGTTGCTGTGGTTCAGCCTTTTTGGGGACCTGTAACATTTCTGTTATTTAACTTCCAGGTCAAAGCTTAAATCTTGAAATCATTAACATTATGTCTTCTACTAGCCCATATGATCTCATGGCCTTCCCTTCAAGCAGCTTCATTCTCCATTTGTTTACTTATCACATAAAACTTAAAACTTCAAAGTTAGAAGACTTCAGTTTTATTTAGTTTCATTGTGTTGTAAAAACTGGGATGTTTTGTGGTCAGACAATTAGTTTGTCTATGCCATTCAGTTAAAACAGTCGGCTGCTTTCTGCACAGCCACCTACAGTCATTTCTGCTGCTGCTGGTCAGCTGGCCCCAGTGTTTGCAGTTGCTCTGCTGCTTTCCTGACAAACCATCGTTGGTTTTAACACCTCATTATAGTGACAAAGTGGACCGCAGATTTATGGGAAGTTTGCAGCATGCATGGAAAAAAGGGCCTTTTGTTTGGCTGACAGCTGTTTTAAATCTCTTAACTGCAGTTGCTGTGAAATTCAGGCTACAGCAGACAACGGGATTTTTTTGTTGGAGTTTAAACATAGAAGCAGGTTTCTTTCTGAAAGAATTGATCAATAAAGACATCATACAGTAGCTTGAAGATGCCCTGATAATATTCAGAGTAGAAAATATTAGTAAAAAAAGTACTTTACTCAGCCCGTGTCTGCTTTTCCAGATAGTTAACCGTCCATTTCTTCACAGAATGTTGTACCATCTTCGTCAGAAAGAAAGAGACAGAAAAACAGGAGCAATTAAAATGTCTTTACTTGTAGCTTAATTTCAAGCCAGCCAATGAATCTCTTTCTCACAGCACCTCGTTTTGCCTCGTCTCCCTTCGATATAAAACAATGAAATCTGTGTTAAAATAAAATTTTCTATTTTGGTCTGATTAGATTCTGCCTTCTTTCTTTCTGGCTTGCTTCTTTTTGTGTGTGCATGTGTGTCCAAGTTCAAACATTGAATCTAATCAAAGCCGAACAACGTTCCTCTGCGTTCTCTCTACCCGCCCCTCCTTCAGATTCCCCAATACTGTAGCCATGGAAATGGGACTTTGGGGGGGGATGAAAAGAAACCGTAATTTTGTTGCGGGATTAATTTGGAGACATGAGCAATGCCAAATGAAATCCCTGTCAAAACCTCTGCTGATTCTTTTCATCGCTTGCAGATCCCTGAGAAATCTGCTCCCCATGATTTGACAGTCCAGTAGTTTTAGACTTAGTTCCCCCCTGATACCTCTGACATGTTGACATTAAGTGGTTGCCAAGACATACAGCACCCATATTTCAATCACCATTAAGCGGAGGATATTCGGTGTTTGGATGAAAAGTAGCACTGGTGACAAACAGACATTCACACATACAGCCGGCAAACAACTGTAATTACATTAGAGGGTGAGCGGCAGATGTTTCATGGGAGTACATGAAGGTAAATATAGTCCACACCTGACCCTTACATCTGTCAAAACAGTGGGCCCCATTGTTTACTAGTGTCCTTGTTGAATGTCCTTTTTTCATATCAGTCCTGCCAACTGGAAGAACTTCACACTTTAACACCACTTTTTGCTTTGACTTGTGTGGGAGACTCCCACTCTGCCACTAACATCTTAGTGATTTTATAAATGTCCATATGGTTGCATATGCCTCTTAGATTAAAAAAAATCATCTCTTTGTATCATAAATGCTTATAAAGCCTACCATCTGAAAGTTTTAGTTATGAGTTAATATATTATGAAATAAATGTAGTTAACCTCTTAAAGGCCATGCCCCCACCACCTCTGATCATCACTTGTTCTCATCCATTCATCCCTTCTTCCCTATCCATCCACCCACCATCTTCCACATACATTCATACATCCTCCTCTCTTCTTTATTCACTTCTTCCATCATCCTCTCCAACACTCATCCTCTACCCCATCTCAACTTTTTATCTTCCCTCTTCATATGATTAACTTCTTTTGTATGTTTTATTATCGGATACCATCTGTGCAGTCCTAAATTAGCTTTGGCCACACTGAGTCTCCTCCCAGCAGCCTTAAAACACGAGACACCTTACAAGACCCAGTCAGAACTTTCCATCCTCTCCCTAACTTCATCCATATTTTAATTAAACCTGCAAACCCAGATTGTTAAGGTGTTTCTTTCTGTTTAATCACAATATCTTCAATCTTACAGAAGCTGGGTTTTTGAAAAACAATATTTCTAGATAATATTTGCGCTACAATAATGAGTTTCTCAGACCTGTGCATCACCAAAAAATCCTGCTGTATACAATGAAATGCATGTCTGCTGCCCTCCCCTGCTTATGCAGATACAGATCTGTAAGAAAAGGTTGGATATTTGTTTAAGTGCCCAATAAAAGGTTCAAATAACAAAATTGATATTTTTTTTGTTTTTTATATATTACGTTTCACAGTGTTACCATAATTCTACTCTGCTCATTCCACTCAGATGCAACATGTACACACACACACACACACACACACACACACACACACACACACAGAGAGAGACAGAGAGATAGAGAGAGAGAAACAGGCATGCCCCATGCAGAGGAAACCCAACGCTGCAGTCCACATCATCTGGGACTTTGCGAATCTCATATCTTCTGGATATACCTGCACAGCTCATGGCTTACTGCCTATCCACCAGAAATCCAACCAAACAAATAAATATATTCCCTCAGTAGAATTCTCTCTTACTGGAGGCTTTGCAACCACCAGCTGAGCTCTGTTTAAGTAAACTTCCGATGTAGGTGCTCGCATACAATTTGAGACCTGGAGAAAATGGATCAAACAACAAGACAAGAAAGTCATTACTGTTAGAACATTATGTTGTATTTTAGTAGGGAAGCTGTGTTCTATTATTTTATTTTATTTTTTACTTCCTGTGTGTTTATATTTCGTCCAGCTGTGCTTTGCTGCCTGAAGACAGCATTTCTGTGAGGTTAAAGTTTCTGCTGTGCAGAAAAGTTAGATGCAGAAATATTACCATAAGGAAGTGGAGAGGTTCCACTGTCAGGGGGGGAAGTGAAAGGAAGAGTGTTAGCTCTGTGGAAGAGAAGAGCTGTAAGGTCACTGCTCACCAATACTTACAGTATCTGGCAAGTTACAGGTTTTTTCTGAAAGATCAGAGCAGCATTCTTCTGAAATGCTCTCACCTTCACCATACTGGAACGGATACGATGCCTACATTTACATACCTTCCTTTAACATAAACTCAACACTTGCTGCTGCCGCAAGTCGTGCTTAGAAATTTCATACTTCTTTCACATACCTCCATTATGGATGCACCTTAAGGTCAGGACAAGAACACCAACAGGACTGCCCACTGACTCACATCACTCCTCCTGCCTGCACATAGATGACAGATGCCATGTTTTCAATCACAAGACCCCAGTTTCTAGATGGACTTTTTCTGTTCTGCCAGCACACCTTGTCCATCGGTATACAGTTGGTAGGGGTGAAAGGGGTTGTCCCTTTGAAATGATAAGTAGAGTCTTCCTACACAGAGAGACTGTCATTGAAGTCTTTGTTTGCTAGTCAGTGGCTCAGAGGCGTCTGTGAACTTGAGGGTCGGAGCAGAATAGAAATGACCATGTAACCTAGTTTGAGGTCACCTAATGAAGGAAAATGTATTCATATATTTTCCTAGCTGGATTAGTTCGGCAACATGGCTTCCTTTGAAGCCCAAGGTTGCAGGATCATTTTTGAAGTGGTTTTCAATCATCCCTTGGCATTGAAATTCCTTTTGTGCTTGGTATCAGGGCTCCACAGGGCAGCAAGTTCTGTTCATTTCCAAATCTCTACATATGTTGCATACCCCTTGAGATGTTTGAGTGGACTTTAACTTACAGAGGAATGAGTTTTAGGATTTTTTAAATATTCATGCACATGTACAAATGATTAGAATGAATGCCATTCACAGATATCTTCTTGCAATTTTTCTTAAATTTGTTCTTCCAATGATTTTAGTTTCTTCACAAAAACTCTCCATCAGATTTACAAATTTTATGACTGGAAAATAGCCAGTATCTTTCCTCTTAGAACGATGAAGACCAAACTTTCTGTGGGTTCAAATGACATACCACGTAATCCTACTTTATAGGTAAACACCCCCAACAAACCCGTAAAACATTAGAAGGTTGAAGGGCCATTTGCAGACATAGGTTAGACATTGAGCATCTTTTTAACATGCAGTGAAGCAAGTTGTGCTTTTGATGAACTAAAACCTCCTGATGAGTCTCAAAGTTGGTAAGCCATGTAATTAAGAGGTCAGGGCTTAACCTTGATCTCCTACCAAATGCAATCATTATGATAAAAAACCAGTATTTTGAAATTTTAATTATTACAGATCACATTCAGCAGGGGGTTCTGAGAGTCTGGCATTTATTAAGTGATATTTTTGTGCTTGTGGTTTATTTAATAGAATTAAAGCCCCTCTTGACGTGTTCTGAATAATATAATGAAAAAAAGACGAGAGACAGAGCAAGAGATAAGACAAGAGTCAACGTCAGACTGATATTTACTGGCTAGAGAGAGCTCAGGCAAGAGACAGGATGAAGATGGATCCTGAATGGGCCTTCGTAAATGGTGCACCTCACCGTGGAAATTTACTGCTTTTTTAAAAAACAAATCGAGGATATGAACATTTTTGAGAATGCCATAATCGTCATAAAAAGTTCTTAAGCAGGACTTAAGAACTAGTTTGTTCCTTATAACGTTGGTGAAAGAGGCCCAATATTCTTACAAATAATCCAGTTTGGGAATTTGTAAGACACAATGCATCTCAGCTAATCTTTTCCAGTTTTACTGTCCATCCCTTGGGCTGCTGAGGTCCATCCAAACCTGCTGCAGCACAAATTTTCCCCTCCATCATCACCTGTATTAAACACTCTACACACCTCATCCCTGCTGACATACCACCCCCCTCCCCGCTACCTCACCACATCCTGGACCTATTTCTCTGCATTTTTGAGACTCATCCTAGCTGGACCCCCTGGTCAGATTCACAGCGGGGACCCCTCTAGCCCATCAGAAAAATAATTCACACTCTGCCTCATTTGAGTTATTTACTCTATTACCACCCTAGCTGCCCCGTTCCCCACAGCTACCCACTGAGACCTGGAACTCCGGCTAGATATCCAGGCTTCCTGCAGGACAGTCAATGTCCAACATCCCCCCCTTCTACCACATTATGATGGGCGCTGCCACCTCAATCTGCAGCTGGCACAGTATGTGGGGGTTTAGGAACAAGATGAGTGTGGAGATTGCTCAGCCAGCTTGGAGTAAAGATGTGTGGTTAGTACATTAGTGTGTGTTCACGTGTGTGTATGCCAGCGTCTCAGGCACATCTTCTCCCCATTGGTAGTCTTCTGTAAGTCATTATCACACCCAAAGCCTGCACTTCTCTCAGATGACTTGATAGATTTACATGACTCTGTCTGGGGACCTGTGAAAGAGACAGGGTCCAGCAGAAAGATAAGAGAGAAGACCACACCATCATCCCATCCAAAATAAGAAGAGGGACATCACAGTCACACCTTAATGAAAGATGTCCCTTTTTTGTAGAGTGGATAGTGCACCTCATACTTCACACAATAGGTGCAAGTCTCCATCTCTCCCATTGTAGAACTGAAATAACCCCTCTCATCAAAGAGCCCCTTGAGCTCATCTGCCAGTGTAAAAATGAATGATTTTGCCCATCTTCTTCATCTCATTTTAATCTTAAACCATGTCACTTTCTTTCACTTATTGCTTTTCAGTATTCAGTATTTTTCTGGCTTTTGTGAATATACCTGTCTGGATTACATTGTCCTCCGAACGCAGAGGCTGCATAGCCAGTTGCTGAGTATATATTTGTGAGGATAATATACTTTGTGCTGCGAAGGAGCTCAGTGCTGTTTGCATCTTTTCACGCCTCTGGAACAGGTAATTAGCAGTTTGTAATTTGAGAGACCTTTGACATGCATTCATCTGCATCAACTGATTATTAACCTGTATTGATATCATTTGTGCATCCATGCTACCAATACTGTGGTATTGATATAAATTTAGCTCTACATGTACAATGAAACCCACTGCAGTAAATATTCAAGCATTAGAGAGCACATTGTTTCTATCACATTATTCATGTTATGATGTCATAGGCCTGACTGGTGCAGACAGAGAACAATGACAAGAGATTTTACCAGCCCAAAGCAGACATGACTTCCTGAAATTGACCATTTTGTTTAAAGTTTGCATTATTCAGACCTCTGGAGATGTTACACCTCTGGTGGAATCCTCATGAAAGTTTAACAGGCATGAAAAACACGAAGTAGACCCACTGCAGAAAATAAATTAATATCAGAGACACACGAGAGGAAGATTTTACAGATTATCTGGCATAGGAAGTGAATTTTATTTTTAAAAGCTAATAATCATTACATAATACCAAGCCAATGCTGTAAAAAACAAAAACATCGCATGTTACAGAAAAGCTTGTGACAAAGAGTGTGAAGGTAGTCCAGCTGTCACTTCTGACTGCTGCTTTCAGGGCGCTGAATAGTCCTGTGTCAAATGTAAATAAAAACAGTATGCAATGGTTTCCAAAGCTCACCAACCCATGTTTCATTCCGCTATATGAACAACATAACAGATGTTAAAACTCAGGTATATTACCATTTCATGGAAAATATTACCTCATTATAATTTTACTACAGCAACACATCTGCAAAAATTTGGAAAAGGGGCAAAAACAACTGAAGGGGCATTGGACAACTAATTAGATTAATTGACAAGAGTCAGTGTCATGACTGGGTATAAAAAAAAAAACATTTCAGAGAGGCAGAGCCTCTCGTATGTAAAGATGGGCTGAGGTTCATCAATCTCAGACTGTCCAAATACTGTGGAACAATTTCAGAAAACTTTTCCTCAACATAAAATAGTGGAGACTTTGAGGATTTCACCATCTACAATGTATAATATCAAATAATTTAGAGAATCAAGAGGAATCTATGTGCATGGGACAAGGATAAAGGTGAAAACTGCATGCTGGTGATCTTGGGGACCTCAGACAGCACAGTACTAAAACCAGCATGATTCTTTTCTGGAAACCACTGCAAGGACTCAGAACAAAAATCACTGTCTACAAACACAGTTCACCCTGAAATCCACAAACGCAGGTTAAAGCTCTATTATGCAAAGAAGAAGCTATATGTGAACAGGATCTAGAAGCACTGCTGTCTTCTCTGGACCAAATCTCATTTAAATGGTCTGAGGCAAAGTGGAAAACTGTTCTGTGGTCAGATGGATCAAAATGTGAAATTCTTTTTGGAAACCATAGATAAGAGATGAGAGGGAGCATTTAAATAAACCAAGCAAAAACAGTAGAAATGTAAATCTAAAAATTATAAGAAAGGTTTCTATACTTTCTCTCTATACCAGAGACATTATGTCTGATTGGTCTGTATATCTTTTAGCCATGTTCATGTCCCAATCAAATGGACTCATTTAAAGAAAGTCTTTAGTTAGTAGGTTTGCATGTATGTGTGCACACATGCTGTATGGGTGTGTCAGAACAGCTCCTGAGTTCTACAATTGGTGTTTGCCCTCCTGTCTCTCCAGCTTTCCTTGGTGGCATCGCAGCAGCAGGTGTTGATGCTGCCTCCTTTCAAAGTGTCGCTCACACCATTTAAAAAGTGAGGACACACTCAGCTGTTTTGCATAGGTAGGGGTTTTGGGGTCTCAATGCACTCAGGTCCATCTGGGTGGGATTTGAACATTGACACATCAAATTGACTTCTAACAGTTTCTATTTTTTTCATCTCCATGTGTTTCGGCCTTATATCCAACTTTAAACTGATCGTACTGTATTGTTTTCTGTGGTGTATTTCTTTCATTGTTTTATGTCACTTTAGCTGATAATTTTTCACTCGTGTTAAAGACCAGACGTTAAGGAATCACACTAACTGTCATTCTGTTCACATCTCACACCTGCAGTCTTTGTTGACATGATCTGTCAACACGAAGTCCGAGATAAACACCTGCCAAAGACTGCTTTGTTGTAGTTCTCCCTACTGGAGGTGTGTCCAGGATGACACACATATACACAAACTCAAAAGGTAAAAATAATACCAGCCTTCCCATTTCATACATTTTCTCTTTTAAATTTCTGCCTTTATCATTATCCCATTCCTCCAAAATCAATGTTAAGGACTGCTTATCTACTACTGTAGCTCTCCTCACAAAGTAAAACAGAGGCTGTATCTTAGAATCATGTCAATAGTTACTTCAGTATAGTTCTCTGCATTGCATCCTGCAGTAATGTGTGTAATATTTAAAATAAAAATGTGAGCATTGTTGAGAATTAAACAGCATGCAGCTTTAAGGTGAACATATTACTGTTAGCGTCGCTCTCTGCCACAAACAGCACTTAACAGTTTTAGGAACATGCTTAGAAAATATCTCCAAACAACTAAATACTTCAATATGCGACTTTACAAAAAGGCCTTTTTTCCAGAGTGACATCAGTAAATGTTTATTGTTTTTTACTGGGAAACTAGCTGTATTTCTGTAGACCTCATGTCTGTTTGCACATTCATTGTATTAGCATTTCTATCTACGACAGCATTGAGAAAAAATACTCCAAAGATATTGAAAAAATTATATTTCTAAATGCACAAAATCGTAAAACATTTGCTGGCTTATGAGAAGTTCTTATCAGGGTAAAAATCATCCTTTAACTTTCACACCTCTGGCTTTTTCCACTAAAAAACAAAACCTTAATACATTTGCAGGATTAAATCCTGCCAGAGGTTCATAAAACACACATATTTTTTTTTTTTCCTCTCAGAAGGACAAGTACATTTACATTTTATCTACAACTCTGAACAGACAGAATGTGTACTTTCTATAAAGAAAATACGACATATCTCAGACACATTCACTCTTCATAATGAGAGCAATGAGCAGATCCTGAATCAAACTTCATGCACACTGGCCTTAATCAATCTGATGGCACTTTACTCTGCATCCTTTTGTACACCCGTTTAGTCATCATAAAAATGTCCTTTGGGGGAAATTAAGTCTAGTATGAAACATGTTCAAGAGTACTTCATAAAGGAATCATAAGTGTTAGACTCCTAAAATTCAGCCTTGAGGATGAGGACTGCTTTAGTTGCAGCTGTTTGCAACGAGTTTCATTTGAGCAAATCTGAAATCTGTCAATGTCTTCAGCAAACAGAAAAAAATAATTTCTTTAAAGGCATAAATGTTTTTAATCATTCAGGTTTTATGGGTGGTTATTGACAGGTAAGCCAAGAATCAACATATGACTCACTTTTACTGTCTGGAGGGAGCTCAAAGTACAGGTAGGATGCAAGAAGGGGCCATAATTCCTGAAATCTAGCTTCTAAGGGATATTTTAATACACCCCCCACCCCCACCCACTCACCACCCTTCCTGAAACTCGACTAGCCATTGTATGTACTCTAACATACTACAGACAAAGGTTCAGTGTGTGTAAAACTCTGTCTCCCACTGCTTCTCCCTTCCTTCCACAGAGCTGTTTCATATGTGCCACCCTACTCCCTATCCCTCCCCTTATAAATACAAGTTGAATACACTGTACCTCTCCCCTCCTGTACCCCTCTCTCCCCAGCAAAACTCATATGGGAACACCCCTCCTCATTCCCCATTCATTATATATTCTTTCCACCCCGTCCTTTTTTTTTTTTTGCAGCTCCTCTGCTTCTTTTCCCCTCCCTCTGTTCATCTGTCGGTCTGTCTGGCACCTCGAGCGCCACTAAGCCTTCAACCAGTGTCAAAACGCCCAGCGATGGAACACTGACTCTGCTGTGTTTAGGTGGTGGCATTCACACACAAACAGACATACACACACAAACTTACACACTTACCCGACCAAACACACACTTGTGCACTGTTGCAGAAGCAAATGAGCTCAAATATATCCATTTGCACAATGAAAACACACTTGTTTATTCACACATCTGCAATTACACAGATGCAAACACAAGTTCAGGTTTGTATGAATATGATCTGCCTGACAGACACACACACACACACACCTAACCCCCCCTCGCACACCGCACACACACCGCACACACACACATGCTAGAGGTGGATAATAAACAGGAAAGCAGCAGTACATCAGTCACATGTGTTTACATTATGGCATGGAGACAGATATGACACAGACCAACCACATACTAACAACGCATTTACACACACACACACACACACACACACACACACACTCCAACAGAGATACTGTGAGTTATTGAGTCTGACAAGTCAAAGCCTTTTAAAGTTGGCATGCGTGTGTGTGTGCGTGTGTGTGTGTGTATGTGTGTGTGTGTAATAATCCATTGGTTCTGTTCTGTGCTGATTCCGGGCACTAAGCCCTGCCACAATTATTCAAATCCAGGCTTTTAGTTGCAGCACACCTCTCTCCATGGGCCCATGAGCCGGTAATCTTGCCTTTGGCCCTGCATTTCAAATGGCCTTAACTCCCATAAGGAATGCATATGAAGAGGAGCCACTAGTGGCTTAATCCGCCCTGTTTAAGTTGCTGAAACGTACACCTGTCACGCCGTCTCGCGCCAGAGCTTGTGGCTACTGATAGCCAGGCTGTAATTCCAAAGGCATGTAGCTTTTAAGGCCTTTTTAAAGAAATATTATCATGCTGTTTTGCAGGGAGATGTCAGGTATAGAGCTGCAGACGACATGCTTTTCTGTGCAGCCCCCCTTCACATTGTACCCTTGTGTAGTTATTCTTCCTCTCACCGTTTCTTCCTTTATTCCCACCACTCACTTCTGTATTCACATTTATATAAGCTCCAATTTTACCATGTCTTTAGCTTATTCCAATAAAAAATAAAAGGTTAATACACTGATTGTTATTAAATGTGTCTCCACTGTTGCAGCTTGTATTATCAAGGTAGACTTTTAATTGGGAACTGAAAAGTATTCCTCTCTTAAAAAAATAAAAAAGAGGAGGTATTTGAACTTTAAGTCTGGTTCTGAAAGCTGCTGACTTTGGATGGGGGTCATCATGTGTCTCAGCCATTGAGAGCATCTGTGGACTGCAGCAGCGCTAACATGAACCGGTGTTGTGTTGAGGTCTGTGTCCCGTTATATTCAACTTGTTTTACAATTACCACGGAAAGTACAAAGGCCACAGATTTTTTCCTTTCCATGTTTCTTTTTATTCTAAGGTTGTAAGTTTTACAAGGTTGTTATAAAAACAAACTTTCATCACATTCTCAAAAAATGTCTCTTTAACAGAAACAAATGTCATAATCCACACAAAACACTTTTTTTTAAGACTCTTTAGTCATTTTTGTGAAGGCTCAACACGTCATTGCCTTGTGATCGGATGTCACTTTTTTCTTGTGCTCATATGTCATAACAGGAATTTTGAGAGAAAATGTTAAATTAGTATATAAATTGAATATTTATCTTTATTTTACTTTTGAAATATCACTCCATCCCTCACGATATAGATGAGCTGATATTCTTCTCTGGCTTTTTGTCCCTATCAGATATTTTTCTCTGGGCTGCTTGGTGGTGTGGTGGCTCACACTGTCACCTTACAATCTGACACAAAGGTTTCTTTGTGGGGACTTTGCATGTTCTCCCCGTGTTGGTTCTCTTCCTTCCTTTCACTGTACAAACCCATGCATGTTAGGTTAATTGGTTCCTCTAAATTATTAGGGATCCCCAACTCCGGCCGCCAAGCTCCACTGTCCCGGGACTTTCAACATTTCCCTGCTCTAACACACGTGACTCAATTAATGGGTCAGTAGCTGACTTGTGCAGAGCTTTTTAGAGATCCATTTAATTTAAATCAGGTATGTTGTAGCAGGGAAACATTGTAGTGGGTCTTGAGGACCAGGTTTGGAGATCAGTGATCTAAATTGTCTCTAGGTGTGAGTGACTGACTGTCTCTGTGTTGACCGTGTGATGGACTAGCGACCTGTTCAGGGTCCCTAGAATAAGTGAGCCAGGGTCTGCAGCATCTCGCTCTTTGGTCCAGGCTCCTTTAGTCTTTGGCTCTAGAGAAAAAGTGAGTGTAATTCTGCAGATAAATTTCTGTTCATTGACAAGGATGTTGGCCTAATTTGTGCCAAGAAATGAGCAAACAACAAAAAAGTATCATAAAAAGCATTTGCTGAAAAGCTGGAGATGAATAGCAGAAATGGATTTCAGAGCTTCTGTGGAAAGCTGAGCAGTACATAACACAAAGAAGTGGAATGAAGGCCCTAAACTCAACTACTGCTGCAGGCTTTGTGACAACATACCATCATGGAGAAAACCTCTGAAATGACAACAAGCATCGCGACTGAAACTGATTCAGCCTCAGCAAACTTGATCACCTGTCACTAATCAAGCAATGTTTATGATACTGAGCTTTGTGTGGATATGTGATCTCTGATGGTTCACAGATGTGGTATTTTCCTTTGTCATAAAGCGTTAATCATTTTGGTCTTAAAGGTGGTAAAAATCGCTCTGTTGTTCAGAAACGTTGCAGAGCCCTGATATAGACAACGGAAGGATGGACATAGTTCCCTCTGTGTTTACAGGAAAGGCAGGTTCACACAAATAAATCTTTTCGTCCTTTCTTCTCATTTTATTTGAGATTTAAAAGAACTATTTTAACTGCAGCTGCATTAAGGGAATATTGCTATTAAAAAGTAGCTGATTTGTTTATTTGTTGTAAATTTAAAGTTACTGATCTTTCATTAACATAACAGTACATTCAAGATACAAGTATGTAGACTACCTTAGAACTTTTAGTGAATTTTGTGTTTTTTTTTTTAATTTATAATTTTGAGATTAATAGCAGTAAATCATACAACTAATCATGATTAAAAATTTCAGCCATTGTTAATTCAAACATGTACAAGTCTAATGAGAAATCCTTCAGTGTTAGATTTCCATCATCCAGCATCAGATTCCTTTTTCTACAGGCTTTAATATGATGAATATCCTTTAAAAGCTAAATCCTTATTCTGATGGTAAACATTTCTTTAGACCTTAGGAGTTAGGAGGTTTGATGGTCAATCAGCAGATTTCTTTGTACTGTATTAAAGTAATGGGTCGGCTTTTATTTTATTTTATTTTATTTTTTTCACTTTCACACTTTTTTTATGCTTCGATTCTCAGCGATAATAGAGTAAATTTAGGTTTCTAGTTGATTTTACATCATGAAAATAAGCCCTAGCATACCGTCAGCCCGTGACTGGAATGAACCTTCTTCTATCACTCTTCAGGTATCAATGAGAACAATGTCAAACACA
>JBAGKP010000018.1:3777855-3797448 GCA_037177255.1 Melanotaenia maccullochi
TACTGTGGAACATGGAGGAGGTTCTGTTATGTTCTGGGCTGCTTTGCTGCATCTGGTACAGGGTGTCTTGAATCTGTTCAGGTACAATGAAATCTCAAGACTATCAAGGATTCTAGAGAGAAATGTGCTGGCCATTGTCAAAAAGCTTGGTCTCATTCACAGGTCATGGGTCTTGCAACAGAACTATGACCCAAAACACAGCTAGAAACACCCAAGAATGGCTGAGAGGAGAACATGGACTATTCTAAAGTGGCCTTCTATGAGCCCTGACCTAAATCCTACTGAGCTGAAACATGCCGTCTGGAAAAGGTATCCTTCAAACCTGAGACAACTGGAGCAGTTTATTTATGAGGAGTGGCCAAAATACCTGCTGAGAGGTGCAGAAGTCTCATTGACAGTTACAGGAATCGTTTGATTGCAGTGATTGCCTCAAAAGGTTGTGTAACAAAATATTAAGTTAAGGATACCATGAGTTCATGAGTTTATTTTTTAAAATAATTCTGTTGAAGCATAGTTGAAAAGCAATGTCTGACTTTCATTGGGTAAATTTTATAGACTTTTTATTTATTATTACTTTTGCCAGATTCAAGTTATTTCTGTGACTATTGTGAGTTTTTCTTTCATTAACCGAAGGGTACCAACAATTTTGTCTGTATTTGGTAACACTCATACAGCTGTTCTACATTTATGTTTTGTAGCTAATTTAGCCATTACTGTCATTTTTTTGTTTTTAATTCTTTATTCAGGAGCAGCAGGCAGGAACACTGACATCCATCAGTTTGTAATTTTTCCTTCGTCATGGTTTATTTTTATCATTTCGTTATGCATACTGAAACTGATTTATTTACTTTATTGCCTTGCCCTATTGTCTTATGGCATTAAAGGTTTGTTTTTTGAAAGGTTTCACTTGTTTTCTTGTCCTGTTGGTGCCGGTCCCACCAGTAGGTCAAGTGAGTTTTTAGTTAAACCAAGTTGTTACTCAGTGAGACTTTTCCTTTTACATTCAAAGCAGAGCAACTTTATTTGTACAGCACAATTCAACAACATGTGATTCAAAGGGCATTACAAGACATTAAAAACATAAGAATATATGAAGCATAATTTTAAATAAAAACCAAGACATAAAGGGAAGAACATAAACTAAGCATGATCAAGTTTAAAAAGAAAAAATCCTAATTAAGAGAGACAGTGCAAATTTGGACTTTCAATACAAGCAACTGAAATGCAGCTGAGTCCTGTCTGAAGAGGATCTTCGGTGTTGTCTGCATTGTGTTTTTGACATGATATCCATACTGCTGGGACAGTACATGCTACCACATGGCTGGCTTTAATAATTAGATGAAAGTAAGCTGTAACAACCTAATCATTTAACCTTACAAAAGTGAATTGTAAGGACGGTTAGCAGTAAGAAATATAGAGGCTAATGAAGACCATCATGTGCGATCTTTACTAAATCGTAGCAGGCTGGAACATTTTCTAAATTCCCTGGAAAACTGACTCTGATTTGTTTGTTCTATCATGTTTAAAAGGAACATTCTCATCGAACAAGCACTCAGATCTGAGCCGGTCATCTGGCTGATCCCAGCTGACACTCAAATACTCGATGCTCGTTTAAATCGAATGTAAACTCCGCCTACCTGACTCGCCCGGCCGATAAATGGTGCGGACCCACTACTTTAAACAGGATATAAGTCTTTATTAACAACATTTATAATAGCCATACCTCAAATAGCTTATTCCAAAAATACATTGCTCTTCATCCATTACAATAAAATAATAAAACAAAAAAGTTGAAGTGGTAGCCTGGTGGTTACATAGGTGGGCTTGGATCTGGAGAACCTCAGTTCAAGTCGCCAGGCTGGCAACTAAGGTAAACCACTGTGGGCCCCTGAGCAAGGCCCTCAACCCCCAACTGCTCACCAGGGCGCTGGACTCTGGCAGCCCACTGTTCCTAGCAGCTAGGACGGGTTATATGCAGAAAATAAATTAATAAATGTGGTATAAATTTCGAAAAAAAATAAAATAAATTATTGATTATGGAGAGTTATGGCTTTTGTACTTGTGGTGTGGCTTCTGTATTGCTGTGCCACCTAAGGGCCACCGTAGAATTGACTCTGTTGTTGAGCTTTAAATAAAATAAACACAAAAAGAAAACAAGAAGCCTAGATCTTGATTATTTGTATAATACACTGGAAGTCATATTCCTATGTAAAATAATATTAAAGATAACACAATCTTGACAAAGGCAGGATCAGGCAAAATTCTTAATAAAGGGACAAACTTTGGGCTATACTGTCTTTGAATCCAAATTTGTGTTGTGGAAAAACAACAGACATAAAAAAGAAAGTGAGTAATGAATAATGAGATTTTCATAGAAGGAAGATTGAAATGACTTTTTTCTGATTTGGAAAGATTAACAAAGCCTCAACTAGAGCCTGCATCACAGACATGTGGAAGCTATTTGAAGGCTCTGAAGCACTTCAAGTCTACTAGACCTTGAAAGTCAAGAAAATCCTCCAAAAAGAACTTGTGTAGTCAGAACACTGAGCGACCATCTTTTGGTTTATGTTCTCAACTCCAAGCCATGCAAACTGCACTTTGAAAGAAAGCTCAGACTTTCATGCCTTCACACATTTCAACTGTGAACCCTCAACAAAGGTAGCACTTTGCTGAAGAAAACTGAGATTTTTTTTTCAGAATAAAGTAGTGTTGTAATTGCTGAACGTATTTAAGTGCCATTATGAGACACAGTCTGCTCTGGTAGACCGTCCATTGTCTTGCCTTTTCTCTCAGCTCCCTTTTAAACTTCCTATCTAATTCAATACTCACCCTGATGATTTGGCATTCACACCAATTTGCCATTCACAACTCTGCTAATAACGCCGGCCTTTTATTGCATTACCAATTCACAGCTCTGCTCTGAAAGTCATAGCCTAGCTGTTCTCTTGCTAACGTGCTAGCCCCCTTTGATTTCCAGTTGCATATATCAACCTGCAATTACAGACCTGGTCTGGAAATTGTCAAGCATGACTGCAGAGGTATTGGAGTTATTGCAATTACACTCAGGTAATTGAGCCGCCACGGGTGAAGATGTTAAACACTGTGTCTATAGTAGGAGTTCATGTCGCCACTGTCTCATTCTATTTCACTCCTTCTCTCACAATAATCTGCTGTGTGAAATGCTACTTTTTTCTCTAATAAACCAGTCAGAGATAATAAACTGCAAAACAGTGCATACACTGATATTCCTCCTGCAATGAGTCACAGTTATATACATGAATCAACACAATGTATTATAAAAAAAGTAGCTTTCTTTTTTTAATTAGCTACGACAATAGGAGGTCAAGTCAGCTCAGCACTGACAGATTTATTGGTGTGTACAATGAAGTGAGTTAAAGGCATTCTTAGGCAAAGTGAAATAGTAATGAAGATGTGCTTGTTTGAAAATCTGATCAATATATCTCAGCTATGACATTAATAATGTGAAGTTGGGCTTGATTTAGAATGGCATTTCAAAATTGTAGAACTATAAAGTAATAATAAAAAGGAATACAGTGGGAGACAGTGTGCAGATGTTATTGCTTCAAGAAGAAACTAGAACTTAGTTTCTCCTGTTAGTACAGTATTTCACCTCATATGTATTTACTTTCTTTCTTCTCTTAATCTCGAAATACTTTAGATGTGCAGATATGTGTGTGATAGGGAATTGAGAAGAATGATGCTCAGCTCTACTGTGGAGGACATTTACAGGCAGAGGTTGGGCACACTTACGTTCATAGAATGAATTATTAATGCAAATCAATATAAAATAGTTCTGAAACATTGCCTTCACTAAATTAAGTAGGTTTCATTTCCCCTGTGACAAATATTTCTAGAACAAGTGGAGTGGCTTCATGAAAGATGATCATGATTCCACCAAAAAGACACTTTTATTATTTATTTTATTTGGCTTTTATTTTCTGAACTTGATTTAGCTTTTTTCTTCTTTTTTTACAACTTGTATTATCTTTTATTCATTTAAAATTTTTCTATTATTGTTATTTTTATGCTTTTATTTTATCTATGTTATTCAGCACTTTGTTGAGCTGTGGCTGGTGTTAAAGCCGTCATCATAAATAAATGAATGATGATAATAATGAGGCAGGGATTGATAAGTATGGGTATATTGTTTTGCAACACTCTCCACTAGCAACAAGGGCAAATTTAGGAATTTAAGCAACTGAGATCTGGTGACTTTGGAGGGCATGTTCAAAAACGAGTTGGAGATGATTTGAGCTTTGTGACGTGGTGCATTATCCTGCTGGAAGTAGCATCAGAAGATGCTCTTAAAGAGATGGACATGTGGACAGTTGGTATTAAAGGAACTATCTTATACACCATTACACCAGTTGATCCAGGTCAGGATGGATCCATGTTTTCATGGTGTTTTCACCAGATTCTGAGCCTAGCATCTTCTATTGTCCAGTGTTGGTGAGTGTGTGTGAATTGTAGCCTCGGTTTCCTGTTCTTAGCTGGCAGGAGACACCCGGTGTATCTTCTGATGCTGTAGCCCATCTGCTTCAAGGCTGGACGTGTTGTGTGTTCAGAGATGCTGATACCTTGGTTGGAACCAGTGCTTATTAGACTTCCTGTTGCCTTTCTATCATCTCTAACCAGTCTGCCCATTCTCCTCTGACCTCTGACATCAACAAGACGTTCTGGTCCAGACAACTGCTGCTCACTGGATATTTTCTCTTCTCTGTAAACCCTAGAGATGGTTGTGTGTGAAAATCCCAGTAAATACTCAGACCAACAACCATGCCACGTTCAAAGTCCCTCTTAAATCCCCTTTCTTTCTCATTCTGATGCTCAGTTTGAACCTTATGTGATTGAGGAGCAGCTTGTATTAAGAATTTAACAGGTAAACCTGCTAAAGTGGCTGTTTGGCGTATACTATGATATGTGATGGCTGTGGAAGGAAATATTTCAAACATTTTTTTGCACCCTGTGTTTGTGCTGCTCCACATCCTCTCACAGTGAGGCACAAAAAGTTGCTTAGCTCAGAACTTTCCCCATGATGCCAGCCCTGCTGTAGAGTTCTCCTATCAGCTGGCTTCTGTCAACTTCTATCCCTCCACTGCTTTCTCTTTCTCATATTTGCTCTGTCTTTTTCACTCCCTGCATGAACTCAGCTTTTCTTCTTCCAGGCATCTGTGTGGCTTTCTCTCCTTCATCCCCCTCTCTGTCCTCCGGTGTGTGCCTCTGTCGTTCAGTCTCTCTGCATCTGCTGACCCTGTCCTCATTACCGTCACAACACTGCAGCAGCTGCTTGCCTGAGTCACAGCCACCATTGTCGATTCCTCCCTCATCCCACTCTCATCCACTTAACAAAGTGAAGCAGAAGGAGTGAGGGTGAGGGAAGAGATAGAAAGAGCAGGAAAAGGATGAAAAACAAAGGACTGGAAAGAAGTAAAGGAGAGGAGGCAAAAAGCAAAGTGAGATTCACAGAAAACAAGTAGTTTGTCATAGTAGTGGTTTTCATATACTTTCTGTACAGGATCTTCTATTCTGTTACTCATAGTGTTCTCAAATCTATTCTATTCTATTCTACAGTCATTTAGCAGACGCTTTTATCCAAAGCGACTTACATTTGAGAGTAAGAACAACAAAAGAAAGAATCAAATCAAATTCATTTTTTCTGTTTCCTTTGAAAAACCTCAGGACGTCCTTATTATCATGTTGCTGAAATCAT
Organism: Melanotaenia maccullochi; assembly: GCA_037177255.1. Classification (NCBI taxonomy): domain Eukaryota; kingdom Metazoa; phylum Chordata; class Actinopteri; order Atheriniformes; family Melanotaeniidae; genus Melanotaenia; species Melanotaenia maccullochi. Next base: position 3,783,587 of record JBAGKP010000018.1, read on the forward strand.
CACAAGGAAAAGGAGAGACAGGAAAGATGAGATACAGATGATGTCATAAAAAAAGAATACAGATTTTATGGCAAGAGTATGTAATTTTTTCTGTGACATTCAGTACTCAGAGGTAAATCTTTAAATATGGTTCATAAATATAGTTTCTATTTAAAAGGCAGAGATATTAATTGGCTCATTAATTGTCAAGAATTGCTTAGCCTTCGACTGAGGCATGTACAACTCAGATGGAGGTAAACTGTGTTAGAGACTATTTTCAGAGAGGAGGATTAATGCACATTTGGTGCTTTAGTTAGTGTTTCTGGCATCAGACTGTGCATGCGGGACTGACTCAAAATAAACCAGTCATGTTCAAGGCAATGAAGGAACAGGTCACCCAGTGCAGCAGTATGGCTCAGGGCCCAGAAAAAAAAGAAGATATTTGAAGCTCTGGATATGCACAATACATGTCAACAGGAAAGGTTCAAGAAGACCATCTCCAGATTTGTCTCAGTTCCACCTTGAATGATGGTGGTTTGGAACATTTCTGTGTTGTTTCACCGTGGCGTAATGCCAAAGGAAAAAGGATTGTACAATCATCACGTCAGACAAAAGTTTGCCATTTGTCCACGCGTCTACAGAGTTTATTGCAGTGATAACTGCAAGTCACTGGTTTGTTGGCTACAGGAAACACAATTCATCCCAGCATATTAGCAAATAAAGTCAAAGGTTGGTCACTAAATCACTAAAGGGACTTTTAAAGGCATATATTGCAATAAATAAAAAGCCGACTCTTACTAATATTTTTTCCTGTTATTTCCATTTTGAATGTAATAAAACTCAGTTTAAGTTAGTTTGGGGGTTAAATACTCTCAAATAATACAAAGACAAAAAAATTCTAATGTTTCTGGGAAGACACAGTGGCTGTAGGTAACCAATGAAGGGAAAGACACCACAATGAAAATTTTTGACATCTCCATGAGATATTATCTTAATTAAAAATAAAGACTGAAATCACAAGATTCAGCTTTACAGACAATGCAGGTGGCATTTGATATACATGCATGAAAGGATAGGTGATTTAACAATCTCATAATTAGATTGCAATAAAATTTACTGTAATCTTGGTTGTAAGCATGAAACACTTTCAATCAACCCAGTCATAGAGCCAGAGGGGACACTACGGGCCACCATTTGACACAAATGTCCCTCTAAGCTGATTGGTGGCCACCAAGAAAACCCAGAAAAAACAAAAAAACAAAACAAAAAGAAAACAAAGGAGAACCACAAAAGTCATTTTGAGGAATGTGTGTGTTTTACTTTAATAATTACTGTTGTACATCTGCCAGGCCAGTAAGTGGCACAGAAACGCAGCCACAGAAAAGCTTGAATGACAAGGAATGAAACATGAAGCATAAAGTCATGCGACTGTAGTTGTACAAGGTGGTGTGTACAGTACAAAAGGTAAACAACTACGCCACCGGGGGAATTTCACCCTGAAAAGCAGTCCTGTGCACTGTGAAGAGTGTTACAGGGTCCTAAATATAGCACAGGCTGGAGACATGTTAATATATAAAAATATATTATTTTTGTTTAACCAAATAAATAAATAAAACATCCAACAATAAAGTTGGCGCTGAGGCGAAGAAGGGAAATCGCATCAGGGCTGGGGCTTACCATGCGGCAGTGCCAATAACCAACAGAGGGTAGGGGCCCACACTCTAATCACCCGTTTTATCTCTCACAGACATACACACACACACACACACACACACACACACAGCTACGACCAAGGATTGAACTGCTGCCTTGGGCCCACAGCACCTGACAAGAAAGGGAAGAACAATTAAAAAACAGCCACAGGGCAACAAGTTTGTGGACAAAACACACAAATTAAACATGCAACAGAAAAGAAACCAATAGAAAATAATGCAAACAATTAAGCAAATGATAAATACAAAGCACAGCAGAAATTAAATGAATTATTTTTTAAAACAATACAAGTCCTTTTTAACATTTAATCCCTGCTCTAGGCAGCCAAGCAAAGTTGTCGCAGCTCATGCAGCGGTCCGTTCGGCCAACAAGCCCACGTCAAAGCCGGAGCAAGCAGAGTACAGGCTGAACCGACAGAGCAGGAAGCTAAAGACCCAGAACTGCAGCAGTCCTTCAAGGAATGGTGGCCGAAAGCAGCTCTAGATCTGGTGCCTCACTTCGTTGGCATGGGCACAGCCCCGGAAAGCGTGCAGAGGAGAGCTCAAACGTGATCAGAGCAAACATGTAGCGGTGAGCACAGCATCCAGCAGGGCAGTGAGTTTCCACACCCCATCAGTCAGCCGCGCTGCATGGAGAAGGCTGGCCCCTTACCGGCAGCACGCCGAGACAAAATACTTAAGACTTTATTTATACTCGTCTACGTCACCAGGGTAGGCTCGGCGTAGCTCCACAGAGGCTCAACGCGCACCTCTTTCAGACCGGACCTGCACCCCTGCTACTCAGACAGTTACACGGAGGTACTCCCTTGTGATTGCTCAGTTTGGGATCATGTGTTGCCGGATATCTGAATCTTCTCGCTGAATGTGTGTGCTAACCACCATTTTTTAAAAATAATAACCAGTGGATCAAGCTGATGAAAGGCTGATCGAATTATTTCTTTGTTTTCTTAGACACTGACACTGAACCATACCGGCTGAACTGAAGTGAACAATCAAAAGAACTACAAGCTGATGAGTTTACCGGCCGATACCACCCCTGCTGCCACCTTCAGATTAGGAAGAGAAACTGCAACACAACACTACATGTACCCCCTATGCTCGAGCGTGAGAGCAAACTCAGCAGCATCAGCTACACCGTAGCCGATCGCACGCTGACACCGTGCAAGTATAAATCCACCTGTAGCCACGCCAAACTCGGCTGGTCGAACATATCCACTTTTAAGAAGATGCATGCCGCCGCCCACTAGTCAAGGTGGTCGGCAGGACTGGCATAGTGCCATGTTGTGGCCAGGAGAGAGACAACCTCCGGCTCCACGATGTAAACAAACATACGAACAGCAAGATGTTTGTGTGGATTTGGAATTTTTCACAGATTTTGCTGTAAATACCATGTCATGGCTTCAACAGGATAAACACAAGGCTGTAATCTTCTACCAGTGTTTACACCTGCAGATTAAAGGAGAGGTGGGGCTACATGGGATTGATTTAGGAAATATGTGTATTGTTTGTAAACATTGGTAAAAAACCTGTTTTTTTTTCTAAACCAAAACGCTCGTTTACTGTGGATGAAATGTCCAAAGGATAAAAAACTTTTGCCAATATATCTAAACTTGTTTTCGTGAGGACACCGACTGAAACTGAAGTACCTCACAATAACATCATGTCATCATCTGTGGCGAAGGGGCTCCAAGTTTCATAAAAAAAATCGAAATGACTCGCTTAACTGTTTGTTTTTTATTATTGGCCTTCTTTTTAAATGGACTGTATTAACAAGCCATGTTTTGATCAACTAGAAGCACTCAGAGAGGGCAGACCTCTGCCAAGCCTTTGTAATTTATTTTTGACAATGACATTAATTTTGAATTAGAAGCCCTAATTGCAAATTTTTCCCTATCTCCCCATATTAAAGAATCTTTTGAAAAATTCATGCAGGCGGTGATCTGGATCATCCCCAAAGTCTAATCACTTTTCTTTATTCCATTTCTGAGATTTCTAAAAACCAACACTGCCCAATACATGACTTCCGCCTTGGTGGAGGTGATAATATCACGTTTTGCCATATCACTGAGCCCTTTATTTGAAAAAAGGCCAGGCAAGGGGGTGCGGGACGGACAGTTCGGGTACAGAAATGGTTTGTAACCTTACCTGAGAGGTGGGGTATCGGCCGGATAGCAATGGATGCCACAGTTTCATAATAATAATAACGCCATCGCATCACAGCGCTTTGCTTAAAGAACCAAAACCAAAACAACGGAGGAGAATGGCGATCACCAAACAGTTTGTGTTCTTCTTCCTAGCGGTGCTTTGTAACAAAAAGAAAATCTGTTGCTCTAAACAAGGAGCCGTTCCAGCTTTGTTTTTATACCAGGTCGCACTTTAAGTGACTTTTTTTCTCAGCTAACAGACTGCAGTGTGTCAAACTTCACTCTCTCAGGTTGGGTCGGTTAGATTGGTACTGCAACGGAAGGGTCCCAACAAAGTAGGATGGGTCAGGTCTCATATCAGGGTACCCTTCTCAGTTTTCGTGTGTGGAAACACAAGAAAATGTGTCCCGAGCCCCAGTGACACTGACCCGTTGGTGGTAATGGGGTGAACCTTACCCAGGATCCAGTTGTTCAGTTCTCTGTGGTAACCAGAACAGTGTAAACAGAAAAAGACAGGATGCATCGCAAGGTGAGTCTGGAGGAAGGAGGGTGAGATGGTGACTGTTTGTAAGTGTGTGTGTCAGAGAGATTCAGGGAAAGGGAGGGAAGGATGGGGAGGGGGGGTCCAGTTTAACCAATCCTCTGCGTTGCACTCTCATCTGAATTAAACTGTGCAAAACAGGCCCCAGGGCTTGGTTGCTAAGCAGTGAGATGGGCTTGCCGATTTCCACTGAGACCTTAGCGGCGAGAGCCTCTCTGATGGCCTGAACCAGACACCCCATAATAATGAGCAGTGCCACGGCAACAATAGAGACCCCAAATAACGGGCTGCACACTGCTCGTTTGCTGCAGCGAGGGGAATTATGCATGTTATGGAGGATAATTCCATTGTACTGCTTTACCCCGTGTTGTGGTACAGACAGTGACCTCCTGGATATGCCATATGGAGCCCGTTATCAGTCTTTAGGTTACCTTTTTTTTTGTTGTTGTTGTTTTTTGCTTTCCAGTAAATATCCGATGAAATTGAAAAATTTTCTTTGGATAATCTACTGGATACCAAGTTCAGTTCAACCTCTTTGTTTGTTTGCCTGTGTAGCTCAGGGGGGCGGGGGGGTCCATTCTGCAATTTGTAGCCATAGAGACATGTTGGTAAACTTGGTAACCGTGGCAGCAGGGATTCTATTTGTTTCCCTGAGAGCACTCAAGGTCCGTCTGTGAGGGCATTTTCCTCAGGTCTTTTTTTTTTTTCTCCCCCGTCCTCCTCTTTCTCCTTCCAAGAGTGTGGCACTGCTGGTGGAGGAATTGCTGGTGACCTTTTGGATTTTAGAGAGCAGAGAAAGCTAAACAAGCCAAAGTCTGTTAGTCTGTCAACAAACACTTAAAGGTCTCAGGAGAAGTTGGGAGCCTCCAGGGGCCATGGAATGCTATTCATCTAGAGTGTAGGCAAGCATAGCCAAGGATGCTTCAACGAGGCACGTAAACAAGGACAAATGCCTTACCGGTCTCATAATAATCTGGAAGCGATATGCAGACGCTGGCTGGGGCACTGTACAGGACTGCATGTTAAAGGTTAAGTGAAACATATGAATAATTATGTGCTGTCTCACTGATTCCCTTGTTTGGAGGTCCAGAAACATACGCAAATGTTAGCGATGGCACTGCAGATGTAGATGCATTTGTAGATGCAACAGCAGTGACATGCAGTACTGTTGCTGTGCTCTCTCTCTCTGTGTGTGTGTATGTGTGTGTGTGTGTGTGTGTGTGTATTCATGCATGAGTAAGAGATGGGATGACTGACAGGGTTGCTGTGACATTTTTGGTGCGATTAGAATAGTTTTTTTTTCATCTGATTAATATAGATTTGGACATTACTGCCTGGAGTCAAACCAAAATGTCATAACTGAATCATAACTGGTATTTTTGCATTGCTACAAATCACTTTTTGTTTCCTTGGAAAATCTTTCTTTAATATGGGTTTGTGCTGTACTAATGATAAAAGAATGCTCTTGGAAAACTCGACTTATTCTTTCGTTTTTGTCTACGGTCTAGGGTTGCATTGATGTAATTAGTGGCTTAGTGATTATGCATTTCCTGACCTGTGTGCTGCCTGTTTTTTTTGTTTTTTACATAATAAAGCGGCATAGAACCTTTTGAGGGTGAAGTTCAAGCTTTTTAAGGACAGGCTTGTAGACCTCCACCTGTGCCTTTCACAACAGGAGCCTGATCTCACATGAACAATACTGGTTCCTTTACTATTCAGTCTACATTTACAGAAATGTTAATCAACTAACTTAAAAAAAGTAAAGAAACAGAAACAGTACATATAGAACGAGAAGGACATTTTAAATGACAGTGTTAGTGGTGGCCCGATGTGGCCAGGCAATTAGCTGCTGCCAGTGAAGGCGACTGTTGCGATTTTTCTTGCTTAACTCATTAGAGGGGTCTCCGACAGTGTGCTCACTCATGTCAGGCCCATATAATTACTTTAAAACAAGAGGGGTAAAAAAAAAATCAAAGTAGCCACTGTCTGGCATTGTTCGTTGCCCCCTCATCTTGGAATTTAATTAGGCGTTCATTTTAATAAAAGCCCATTTGGGATGAAACACGGCGTTAATAGTATTCTGTTCCCCCCTAAAGGCTTTCACATCTTCATCAGGTGCTTAGATGGACACTGACAGGTGACATCACAGCTTTTTATGAGCAGATATGAAAAGGCTTTTATAAGATGGTGAAACAATCATGGACAGATCGGAATGGAGCCAAAATTAGCTGGGAGTAAAACACTTTAAACTTGTTTGGCCCTAATGTGACTGAAGTGGATTTAATAGGAGAAATCAACAAGACTGTAGCTTTACTTTACTTCTGGCCCTCAGTGTGGCTAAAGCATGAAATATAATAAAATATTATTTTGGAGCTTGATTAGATCATTTCACTGCTTGGACGAGGGACTAAAAACCTTCTCTACTGTGACTGAAGTGTAATTTCTCCACGTTTACCTGCAGGACAGCCCGTGATGACCCCAGAACTGGGTCTTCAGTGGGTTATTAGTGGCTGTGGCTGTGTGTTTGTGCACTCTGGGAGGTCCAGCATCTTGACACATCTTCCTCCTAATGCCACTGCTGTGTCTTCACATCTTTCCTTGCATCAACAAAAGCCCAGCCACACAGGGTCACACTAGCCAATCAGGTCCTTTCATTCACCCCCTGCCTTTCTACAATCTCACACCTAATTGGCCACTGGTGATTTGTCCTCTCTTAAGGAATACCTATCAACACTGAATGATCATATTTCTGTGAACCTGCACAGATCCGTGAGGAAAGAACTTATATCCTTACTCCAAAAGCCTATAAATTTACATTAGGGATTTAAGCTAGCACAGGTGGAGGTCTTTAGTGACCCATGACCTCTTGTTTTTCTGACTTCTACAGTCAGGTAAACAGGGGTTAACCTGTGGGGGTTTACCCAGATATAAAAACAGATAAATTTAAAAGAACCATTCACAGAATGTATCAAAGACAAATCAAACTTCTCAGCTGCAGTTTTGTCTTGTATAAAACTACTGAACTATGACAGGTCTCTAATTGATTTTTTTTCTATTTGGCTCACACACAGGATTCAGAAACAATTAAATGATGAACCAAGTATTTCGGGACCCGTATTGACTTTCATTTGTAGTGTTTTATTTTTCCACTGATTCATTTCTACTTAAAACACTTTACCCTGATGTAATTTTGTTCACCTTTTTGTACCTTTTTGTACAGTTATTATATAGCACACTGGAATAACTATCTTGTAACACAATAATGTAATAATCACCGCGTATATGCACGGTACTATTAAAATTTACCAAATGAGTCTCCATCATAACCTTGTGTCTCAGATAGAGAAATTAACTTGGAGCCACATTCATAATGTTGTACACACATACCAGCACATTACTAATCAGCAAGTTCACAGTAAGCTAAGAATTAGCTGGTGTCAGCGCTGCTGGAGGATATTTAAGTTTTTATTTTATTTAATTTGTTATACATACCATTTCATAACTTAAGCTAAGCTAAAAGCTTAATCTTAAACAACAGTTATTAGTCTACATGATGCACTTCAATCCAGCATATCCTGGGAGTCAAACTGACCTTATAAGGCTGGAGCCCATATGAGCTTATGTACAGTAAGCACATGGATATGGTAGTGTTAAGAGCTTGAAGCTAAAGGTTATATTCACCCTGTTATTTATTTCAAAACTCCTCATGCTCAAAGCACATTCTGTGGAACAGATATCACAGACACTCACGGGCCACTTTATTAAATACACTTTGCTAGAACCTATATATTTATTTGTTTGTTTGTTCATTAGAAGGAGATCCCTTGAGAGACATCCTCTCATTTTCGAGGGGGTCCTCATCCATGGTGAGAATCTCTCGTTCCACCACATCCTAAAGCTGCTCTATTGGACTGAGATCTGGTGACTGTAGGCTAGGGGTCTGCACCCTTTACAATCCAAAGACACGTTTTTCCCTCAGCCCAGCTAAATAAAACTCATTTAGGAAATTTGTTGTCATTTTTGAAGAACCAAATTTTTATTTCTATTTATAGTTTTTAAAATAAATAAAAACATAAAACTTTTGTTTTGCTTTGCAGTAGACAGACTATCTTTTATGGGATGTAGATATTTGTGAAAATGATGTGTTAAAAAAATAAAGTAAAAAGCCCAATTTTTTAAGAAAAATACCACAAAAAAATTGATAAAAAAATATTACTTGTACTAAATTCAATGCTATTATTCTATGACAAAACTGAAAAATTGCTAAAAAAAAAAAAAAAAAAAAAATAAATAAATAAAAAAAAGCATTTGTTATTATATCTACATTTAAAAACACTAGTTAGTTCTTTAACATGTTTAGCCATGTATTAAGAGCCATTTTGGAAGGTCCAGAGAGCCACTTGCTGCTCCGGAGCCACAGGTTGGCGACCCCTGGTGGAAGCCATTGGAGTCCAGTGAACTCATCGTCATGTTCTAGAAAGCAGGTGGAAATGATCTGAGCTTTGTGACATGGTGCATTATCCTGCTGGAAGTAGCATCAGAAGATGCTCCACTGTGGTCATAAAGGGATGGACATGGTCAGCAACAATACTCAGGTTGTCACGGTTCAGCAGAGTGGACTCACAAAATGTCAGAGACCTTTGGATCGGATGAATAAGATTTTGTTGAATATAAGGTGTCTTAAGGCAGTTAAATAGCTAGCTGTAGTAGCTGTAGTAATAGTAGCTGTAGAGCAATGTTTCAGGTATATTATTTACGTACCGGCAGGAGTGTAGTTATCCAGATTTTGAATTTCCACCAGGAGGAGGCAAGCACTGATGAACCAGAGACACTGAAGGAGGGACTGAAGTGTAACCCGGTGGAGAAAACCTGGTTAAATTAGGAGCAAGGGGAGACAGAAACCTTCCCTGAGTTCATTCACTATATTGGAGAGATGGGGAATATCCTATAACACTTGAAGGCCACACTAGCTTGTTCAACCCCACGTGGGGTGCTGATCTCTTAGTAGCCAATCAGAAGCTACGTAAACACGTCTAACGTCAGATCAGGGGAGAAACCTAGGCACGTTCCCCTCTTTCCGGTCTTTTCTGGATTCAGCCGTTGAGAGAGGCTGAACCACGTAACCACGCTTACGAGAGCTCCGAAAGACGAAATTCCCGTGTCAAACACAAATTAAGAATACACCATCAGCACTCGTATTGGTCAGGAAGGCAGGGCTGAGCAGTTAAACCGCAGAGGACAAGCTACGCTGGTAAGAAAAGTCCAATATTACTGAGCGAAGAATACTTACCGTCGTCAGTTGGTGCTAATGCTAGTTCGGTGTTTCACAGGCTAGTCTCGCGGCCATCTTGGGAATTGCGAGGAGCACGTGAGTCAATGCGTGCAGCTTGAGGTCAGAGCAATGGTGAGAAATGTGTTGGTATTGCTTTGCCGTTATTTTCTTTGTGTATGTTGCTAAACTGTAAGCAGAAATTAGTACATCATACATTATATGATGGTTAATTTTATTTTAAAATATGATTATTGAAGATAGTTCAGAGATTAATGTTAGGAAATTCTTTGTAATATTGAGAGACTAAAATGCTGCAAGCACGGTTTAGCATACTCTGAAATATCTCTGGATGTACTGAAAGGTGCAAGTTATTCTGTTACATCTTATGCAGTTATAAGTCATCATAATATGAGATGGTAATGTAATTTATGTTGTGTGAAACAAAAGGTGTTGAATGTTATGTATTCAGACGAAGAGAAACGTGAATCCTTAAATGTTCATTTACCTTTGAATTTTGATCCCGGAAAGATTGTACAATCAAAGTGATGAGAATGAAACTTTATTTGATTTAAGACATGCCTTAATGCATTAAGTGTATTTTGTATGATAGAACTCTAATTGATGCATCAGTGAACCTACAAACCTGAATGTATGGCCTCATTCATAGGTCAGGTTTTTGGTAAGGTTCCGAAATACCCGAACATTCCTGGAAGAAGGGTGGCAATCATCATCTGCCCAGTGGGAAATCCAGGTTGCGGGTTGGAGAATCCAGACGTTACGTTTGGAAAATGAAGTCAACAACCCAGTCTGTGGCGTGGGCTCACTGCCTGAAGACTGGATTGGATTCCGATGGCGAGCCAGAAGTTCCACGGAAAGAGATAAGCGTGTTTTCATTCACACACGCAGGACATTCTGACTTGACGGACTGTCAAAACCAGGAAACTCTGTGACTGATCCAGAGGAATAAGGGCCCAGACTGAACATTTAATTTTCTTTTTATTTTATCTCAATTGCCGGCTGTAATTGTTCTTTGGGGGGTTGCAACTGTTGTTCTGGTTGCCAGTCATTGTTATCATCACTAAATATATGATTGACTACTCAATTACATGTTTATTGCCTGTTGTTGTTGCTCACTTCTTTGGCTCCCAACCCAAATTTAGACTTCTGATCACTAGGCTTAAGAAATCTCATTGATTCCCAATTGAACACACTGTTAGTCCACCTTACTTTAGTGGGGGCAGGCTACAGAAGGGTTAATTGTGCCAGGTTGATCTGATCAGGGTAGAGAACACCAAGAGGTCGAGAAATCCTCCAAGAGGGCAGTAACCAGGGTCCAGCATCCAAATCCAATCCTTAGAAACAATTAGAAAGTCAAAGTTCCAGAGAGCCACACAGAAATTAGAGCAAACATTACCAGGCTGAAGCAGGCAGGTACAGGAATTCCAAGAAAGCCAAAAAACTGGTTGACAAGCAGGTAGAAGGGCTGGAACCGTGCAGGAGTATCTCTGACGATCTGGCAGAATGCAGCAGACAGGTAGGGATGTTATACTCGAGCCAATCTGCTCGATCACATTTCGAGCATGTGACATGGAAGTGTTGCGAGCATTGTTTCTGAGCATTGATTCAGCGTACCAAAAGACACATGGTAGATCAACCGAGGCCGCGTTACGTCATCAACGCGAGCAACGCGGGATCTTCGAAGGGACCAGGCTTGTCAATCTCTCAATAAGAGATACCAAACGCTAAGGAGATCGCGGGTTTTTGAGAGGAGATTCTGCTAGCGATTGTGCGACATTACATTTTGACAACAAAATTAGGGAAAGCATCAAATCAGCATTAGCTTGGATCACATTTAGCTTTTAGAGATTTTGGGAAACAAACGTGTGCACGAGATGCTGTTGCCAGGGTAACTGCTGAAGGAGCCTGGAGTATGAGAGAAGGACGGAGCGGGCAGTGCCTTAAACTCGCAGGTAGGCTTTATTTCCCGTTCTTTATATAGGTGTTTTTAATAGCCTTGCAAAAAGCAATGTTTTAAATTAATCATCAACATCATCCAGAAGCATCAGTTGAAACGTTTCCCTGAACAATGAATATCTTACTTTGCCATCCACACTGAATGCCATAAAACATTATAAAATAATAAAAAAAAACTACATAGAAGATAAATATCACTTAAAAAACTGAGTGAATAATCTATGTACATAAATGTACAGTGTGCTATAAACTGTTGTGCCACATTCAACAATGACCACATATGCAAAAAAAACAACAACAACAAAAAAAAAAAAACTCATGAGGTAGACGATAGGGTGCATTTGCAATGTCTATTATAAATAATAAGACATAAAACAGTAAACAATTTTAATACAGCTGTATAAAATCACTAACACAATCACTATCCCCGTTGCACACGCACCCTTCCCTCATACGTCCCGCTGTGAATAGACTACATTATAGATTGGTATACTTGAGTTACACCACAATTCTGTTACCCTAAATAATCTTACCTAATAACAGGGATGACCAACGTGCAGTAAGGAAGCCATGTCAACATTTTCTTTGCGATGCATCAGACGCCCACAGCCAGCAGGTGGAGCTCTTTGACCTCGTCCAATGATTCAGAACACGAAGCCATTTTCAAGCATTTGGGTCAAAGTTGACTAGATGAGGCTCCTGCTTAAATAGGGAGCCACACAGGTTAGAAGAATCAGCAATCAGGGCAAGGCAAACAGAATCAGCAGTAAGATGCGTTCAGAGGTGGCTGGGAAATCACAACACCCAGCCAACAACCATGACACAGGTGGTGGTAAAACCAAGCCACGTTGATACTAACGGGGCCCAAACTGGGACAAGAAAACATCTCCACACCCTGAGATGGCAGTCTGAACCAGGTGTCTTGCAGGAGGGAAACTTATAAAAACCTACAGGGCACTGCCCTTCCAGGACCAGGATTGAGGATCCCTGCTCCACACCATTACGCCACCACCAGCAGCCTAAACCACTGCTACAAGACACAATGGATCCATGTTTTCACACTGACTTAAGCATGTGTTCAAAAAGATACCAGTAATTTTGAAACAATAACAAACATCCACCCAGTATTAACAAATAGCATCTACATCAGTGGGCTACATTTCCTGTAAAGAAGAAGACCTGCAACTTTAGTTTCACCTTGAAGACATTTTATTCTTCATCAGCAATATTCATCCAGGAGTAGCCGCACTAATCTATCCTTAAATTTGCTTTGTCTCCTCATCTTTTAAAGTCTTTCTTCATACCCTGTTACCTGTCTATGCCAGTACATAGAAGAAGAATACTCCACTTTTAAGAGGTGCACCCCTCAAACTTATTATAAAAGATCTATGACCAAATATTCCCACAGTTCTGTTAAGAATGCACTTTGTGAACTCTGACCTGATCTCTTCTTGTACTCGTCTCATATGGCCCTGGGATGGTTGTTGTGCTGCTCTGCAAGTAAGATAAAGTAAATAAAATGTTCAACACTTATAGAGAATCTTTTTAACACTCAGATAGCACTCATGCTGCCCTTTTGACTGTAACAACACAGGACATAAAGTCATTATAACAAGGTTAAGTCATTGGATTCTTACAGAACCAAATTTTTTTGATAATTTAATCAAAATTTTCTCATAACTATAAGGTGTTCAAGTACTCAGTTATGTGGATCTTTACAGGGAGATAACTAAAACTGCCTGATCTTCTGTTTTCCTAAAAAGCCAATAGACGAGTAAATCATTACTTGAGTGAGTCTGGTTGTAGCTGTAATGTTTTCCAGCCTCTCTGCCTTCTGTTTGCTTTGGATGACTTAAATCTGCATATCCATCATGTCTGTCTGTAGTTTCAATCCCTCCTTAAAGACAATTCCACTCATAAACAATGTACCAGTGCCAGGAAGGACACATCACAGTAACAAATCAAATGTAGACTTTTTTTCTTTTTTTAATAATATCCTTAACAGTGGCCATGTCAGATTTTATTGCCATGGCTATTACAGTTTGTTTTTCTACATGCTTTTGCAAACTCTTAAAACTCTATGAAGAGCATGCTCATATGCATGACCTGTATTTTTCTAAGGTCATTAACATGCGCTAACCTGTAGTCTTTATTATTTAGAGTCATGGACGTAGTTTTAGGGGGGGACACAGGGGACATGTCCCCTGCACTTTTTCAAAAGACCGTTTTGGTCCCCTGTA
>JBAGKP010000018.1:3808354-3830355 GCA_037177255.1 Melanotaenia maccullochi
CTGCTGTTGCGCTGCAATTTCCCCGCTGTGGGACAAATAAAGGTTATCTGAATCTGAATCTGAATCTGAATCTGAATGGATATGACCAGCAACTTTTTCAATGCAAAAATCCTTGATTGTTACTAAACTAACTGATTTCTGCTAATGAATGAGAATATTTCCCACAAACAGTGTAATCAAACCATTTAGCCAAGCAGACTAATGGGTGGTTATTTACATGGACTCGTGTGCAGCTTTGATATAGATTTATGACTAAAACCCGGCTACTGAATTACCGGACATATAAAGATTATTTTCCTTTTCAAGTATAAACAACCTTCTCTACCAACTCCTCTTCCAAATTCCCACCCTATTACATTGTTCACATTTTTCCAGCAGAGATCAAAAAGAATCACAAACAACTTTATGACTTACTTGGAGATATTCTAGGTAATGATCCATTACAGAATATCTGAAATGACATCTGTACAGAGGAGACATGATGGAGGCTCCGCCAAAAGCCTCTTTGTTGTACTTATGTAATTGTCATGTTCATGGGGAATTTTTATTGAAACAATAACAAAGCACATGTCCACAAATTAGCTTCACTTTCTCACATTCAACTTCTCATTGTCTGCAATGCCTGAGAGGGCTTAGAATAATGGATGATTGGAGAGGCGAAAGGGAACAGTGTGTGTGTGTGTGTGTGGGTGTGTGTGTGTGTGTGTGAGTGTGTGTGTGTGAAGGGGAAAGCATGTTGGCAGCGTGGTAAAGAAAAGCCTACTGGATTGTTGTAGCGCAGTGGAATGATGCCTGCCAGTTTCCACGCCACTGGGACTCTCTGACCTGTGCTTGTGTCTGTGTTTTTGATTGCATGTGTGCAACCTCCGCCTGCATCTGCATGCATTCACACTGTGTATATTTGCTCTTCTCCTGTGTGTGAAACTGCATGTGTTTGTGCGTTTCAGTCACATGCACGGACATGTTGTACATGTGTATGGGCTGGCATGAATGTGTGTGGGAGGCAAGCAGATGAAGACGATGCTTGCCTCATATTCAATGTGATCTAGAGCCTCACCTCTGTCATTATATTTAGCGTACGACCCAGCTCCGTGTTTCATTATGCATTCCTATCTACTGCTCTGTGGTATGAATCTTACATCTCAATTAGCCTCTATGTTCCGAACATAAAATGCATTATTTGTGGCAAGCAATGGGATAGCAATGCAACTAAAACTTGCAGCCAATACATACATAATTGGCTGTTCCTAATTTACTCAAATATAAACCTAAATGCATCTGTATGAACTGACTTGTTTTTCTTTTTTTTTATTTAAACCAGTATCAGGTCTTTGGTTAGGTTTATCTGACCTTAAAGAACGTGAATGAAAGAACTTTCTGACCTTTTTGTGTGTGTTTTTGACTCTTTTTTATGGCACAGTGACATTCATTATGTACATTCCCAGATATGTTGTTGCTCAGCACCCTGAGACATATACCATGCTTCAAAACGCTTTTCTTTCTATTTCTTTTTTTTTTTTTCAGGACACTGCATCACTTTACAGCTAAGTTTCATTTTACGGCACCGTGCCCAGTGGCTGCAGCTGAATACTGAATAAAGTTTTCACAGCGTCCCTGCAGGTGAACAGTGATGGAATGTCTGTTTTTTTCTCCTAAAGTCAATGGTAAGCTCCTTGGTCTTTGATGTGTTAATGAGCAGGTTGTTCTCTCTGCACCACCCAGTTAGCTGCTCCACCTCAGCCCTGTATGCAGACTCATCCCACCCAGAGATGAGCCCCACAACTGTGGTGTTGTCAGCGAACTTGACGATGGTGTTACTGTGGTGTGCAGAGGTGCAGTCAAATGTGCGGGTATAGAGCAGAGGGCTCAGCATGGAGCTATTGCTGATGCTCATAGCCACAGATGTATGGTGTCCCACTCTAACCCTCTGACTGTGGTCTGACAGGAAGCTGTTGATCCACATGCAGGTGGAATGTGGAAGTCCCAGGTCCCCCAGTTTACCCACCAGTTTGTAAGGGAGGATGGTGTTGAACACAGCTGTAATCCACCAAGAGCATCCGTGTGTAGTTTCCCCCGCTGCTCCAGGTGGGATACTGTAGCCACAGTGCTACAGCATCCTCCACCGATCTGTTCACTCTGTAGGCAAACTGTTGAGGGTTGAGACTTTTGGGGAGTAGTGAGGTGATGTGACCCATACCAACTTCTCAAAGCAGTTAATCACCACCGGAGTGAGAGCCACTTGCTGGTAGTGATTGAGGCTGGAGATGTGTTGCTTCTTAGGCAGGAGGACAATGGTGGAGGACTTCAGGCAGGGTAAGACGATGGACTGAGACAGGGACTGGTTGAAGATCCTAGTAAGAACTCTAGCCAGCTGGTCAGCACAGTCTTTCAACACCCGTCCAGGGACACCATCAGGTCCAGTGGCCTTCCATGGGTTGACCTCCTGCAGTAGTGCACCTCATGTTGTGCTCTTTTAATGTGAGATCGAAGCTGCTCTGGACCGCAGGGTGTGGTGTAGTTGCTTCCAGGATGTCTGCTTTGAATCGGGCAAAGAAGCTGTTCAACTCCTCTTCCAGTGAGACGCCTCCTTCAGCACCTCACGAACTACAGGCCCTGTAATTTGTGAGGTGCTGGACCCCCCGCCTTACCTTCCTGCTATCGTTGCTCTCCAGGTGTTCCTCGATCCTCCTCCTGTAGTCTTTCTTGGCCTCTCTGATGCCTCTCTTCAGGTTGGCTCTGCTAGCACTTTACAGAGCGCTGTCACCAGACTTGAAGGTGGTGTTCCTTTCTTTAAGCAGCTGCTGGACCTTCTAGGTCACCCAGGGCTTCCTGTTGGGATACACCTACACAGGCTTGCATTTAACCGTTATAAACTCCATTATCACTGTGTCAGTACACCAGCTGTTGTTTTTGTACATGCACACACCCCCTCCTCAGCTTTTACTAGAGTCCTTAGTTCTGTCCTGTCAATGGGCTACATAGCCGACTAGCTGGATAGCCGAGTCCGGAATGGATGAGTGAAAACAGGATTCTGTGATTAGAATGATGCAACTATCCTTAACAATGTTGTTGGTTGCTAGCTGGAGCCTCAGATCATCCATCTTGTTGGTGAGAGATTGTGAATTTGCGAGGAAAATTCTAGGAAGGATAACACTTCGCTCCTGCTGATTTCTCTCCTAAAGCAGCATTTGCCTACTTTCTGTGGGCATGGTGATCCATTAAGACTCAGGGTTCTTGCTATGTCTGCCAGGATGTTTCGTGTGTCAGTATTCTCAGATGTTTCCTTCTGCTCGACATCCTGTCCTATCCAAAGGAGTTTGTGTCAGCTGTAGACAAACTTATTTCCCAGACATTGGCTGGTAGAGGTTGCCGCAGCTGTAGTGAGGACAGCCATTTTTTTTATGCTTTGCCATATGTAGGGTGGCACACGTTTCTGCCTTTAAGAATAAGCAGAGGTGACATTTAATTCAAGTGGTTGAGCTGCTGTCCTGTATACAAAGGTTGCGGCTCCTCAATGGAGCACCTTTAGGTTCGGATCCCGATTTGAGGCTCTTTGCCTTTTGCATTCCCCACAGCATGCCCATAAGTCATGTGACCACACAATGGAGGCCTTTTTAGATTAGACATACGTCAGATATGTGTTGAGGTAATTGAACATTATTTTCAATGTGTGTGTGAATAGGTGAATGTGATGTATAATGTAAAGCGCTTTGGGTATCATCCTGGGTACAGTAAAGCGCTATATAAATACGAACCATTTACCATTTACTTTCCCAGTTGCATAAGCAGACTTTTTCTCTTGCTCTTCTTATTTAAAAAGACTGATTTAACACTCCCCATTCATCATTTATTTTAACAATAGAAGAAAACGGTAACATGGGGCTCAGAACATTTCCTTTATTAAAAACTGAGATGGAACAAGCAGACCCATGACAGCACTGTCAATGCTTCCCTTTAGAAACATAAAACACACACAGCCAGCAGATGTCACTCTTTTCTGTACCAAATGCTGTGAACAGCAAGTTAAATTTACGACACTTTTGTCAAAGTGATTGGATACTTCCATAAACCACAAGGCTTCACTTTCAACACCCCTTCTTAGAAGAAAGGATAATCTGTTGAAACCGTACTTTAGAGCTATTTGAACTTAAAGTAAGAGAAACACAAAACACATTTTTTCATGTAAATTAGAAAATATGAACAAACTGTTTTCACATTTGAAAAAAAAAGAAATAGTTGTGTTGCAGATGTGTAACATTTAAGTATGTTTACAATTTTAAAGCATCTGCAAAGTAGACGAAAGCAGAAAATTGAAAGGACAGGTGCTATTGGCAGGCTAACACTTTTATTTGTTCCCCCTACCTCTTTACAAGCATTTGTGGCCATATCAACAGTGCTGTATGTCAACATTATCATTCCAGAAGATGTTCAATACATTTATTTTCAATGTCTTTTCTTTATCAGAAGCACAAGGTCATATGGATGAAAGTAAGAAAGACAATGAAGAGTTCAGCATCTTGCACTTGGAAATGTTGACTGGAGTTCATTGTATAAAACACACACCTCCTCTCTGATGTGATAGTCTGCAGCCACCCTCAAGCAGTTGTGGCTTGAGGTCTTGTTCAAGGGCACCTTGACAATAGTTGTTCAAGGAGGAAGCTGCTTTCCTTGAATTCACTTCCAGTTTAAAATGCTGCCCACGGCTTGTCAGCATAATCTTGGATCCTTGCTCAGAGTTTTCCTTAATCTCACATTACCATATCTGCTCTGCGGGGCCATATGAACCCATGAAATTGAAGCAGAATCCTAAATGTACATAGACACAAGTGACTATACGTCCAACGGTATGCTTGTTGTCTGTGCCACAACAGGATTTGATGTGCTTTGAACTTGCCTCATGAGTTTTCGCACTTGATATACCTTTATTAAACAGTGAATACCATACTAACCTTAACTCTTCTCATGGCGGTAACAACTAAAAAAAAAAAAGTCTGCTCGTAGAACGAAAATGGCAGTTTTTACATTCAAAGACGAGACTCTAGAAATGACCTACAGTAACTTTACAGTCAACATTAGTTTGCACCTCCTTACCTTCTGAGAGTTTGTTGCAGTTTTTATGGCTCATTCATCATAACTATGTCAGTCAGCTCATATGATAATTGTAATAATAAAAAGACCAGGAGCACTCAGAGACCGTAGGGTCACCTCAGAAAGACCCCCAAAAGCCCAACAGCCCACCCAGCAACATCAGCATCAGCTTGAGTTTTTTTTTTTTTTTTAATAAATACATTTTAAAAATGATTTCTTTTTGTTATATGTTAGCAAGTTAATGTTACAAGCCAGTAGATATTTGACATTTTTCTATTTCTAAAGCAACTCAGACAGCATCAAAATTCAGTAACATCTACATGGCTGTGAGGCCAAAGTAGCCAATGATGTAAATGAAGCAAATCCTCCATCACCTGCTCAGAACAAGATATAGAAAGTCCTATTAAACCCCACATTTTACACAACATACTGTATGCATGTATACTTGATTAAGAACTTACTGCATGGTCCTGCAAGAGTGCAACTGTCTCACACAAATAAAATCTTTTAAAAATCTATTTTAAAAAATTAAAGATAAATTCATTTCTGTTTTTCTCTTTATAAAGATCTGTGTTGGTTTCAGTCACTGTTTGGTTGGATTTAGGTATTAAAGCATCATTAATTAACTAATCATCGGTTGTGTAAAAATAGATTGTGTAAAAATAAATTGGGAGCCATACCCCGGGTGCTTTGATGACCGCAGGCCCTGCTGCCTTCATCTTCCAGTCTTGCTCAACTTTGAGCCCTTTGGTATTTCTTTAGTTTCTCATGTATGTTTTTCTTGATGTTGCTATCATTTGGGATGGCTACATCAGGATCAGTGCTTATCAGTGATCTTAATGTACAGCTGGTTGGTCACACTTGTGTTTGTCTGTATCTGGAAGTCCCACATGATCTTAGCGTGGTCATTTTCCATCACCTTGGGGTCTCTAGTTCATGTTCTGCCGAGATGTGCTTGTACACTATGTCAGATACTTGGTTATGGCATTCCAGCGAACCATGTATTATTTTTTAAGATATATATACACATATATATTATGAGTTATACATTTTGTACTCTTGGCTTTTATTGTTTTCAAATGAACATCCTAAATACAAATAAAGAACATATAAAAAAATAAACCATTCACTCTTGAGCATTACCATGAGTTACATTAGGTAGAAATATCCATGCTTCTAAAAATGGACAATTTCCTGGAAAATTCACTTAAAAACATGTGTTGTTGAATGTGTTTTTTTTTGCAGCATGTTAGTCAATTGATCAGCCAGACTCTTTGCTAAGTCCTTTTGTTTTCATTGATCAGATAAACTTTTTTTTTCCATCAGACTTTCTACTGAGAGCAGCATAGGTGTAATAATCTTAACAAAGGACTCTGTTCTATTTACATATCGCAGATTCTCAGACTAACACTGACTTACTGAACCAGGGCCCTGAAAACAAACAGCTACATGCAATTGAGACATTTTGTGCCTTTACTATTGTAAAATCTGTCCTTTGTCTTTTGGAAAGCAAAGCATATATATATATATATATATATATATATGCATTCTTCTGGTCCCATATTAGTATTGTGTGCAGTATTTAAATAGTAAAAAAAAACCTTTGACAAAGTGATTTGTCTTTAAAAGGACAAAAATTACAATTTCTCAAGGGGCCTTACAATCTGTACAGCTTACAACAAGCTCTAAATTTTAAAATACAGTTTAGAGACAGAAAACCTCCCCCATAAAATGCTTGTAATGGGAAAAGAAATGGGCTAGAATTAAAGAAAATGTCTACATTGATGTCTCTGAGGAGAAAACGAAGAGAAGGCCTTCATTTGCCCTTCATCGCCTTTGGCTAGTATTGTTCACTGACCCGTCGCAGTCGGCCTGGCTTGCATTCTCCAACAGGGCTGGACAGCTGACAGTAGCATTCCCCTCCCTTTCTTGTCTTAATGTGTTGTGATAAGGAGCTTATGTGAGGTTTCCGCAGCAAAATTACCCCCCCAGGCTATTCTAACAATCTACTTTATGTGGGCGTATATTTCCCGATCACTTCGAGGCAGGGGTGATGCTGGCAAGTAGAGACATTGACCAAGAGAAAGAAGGGATGTTTTACGTGTTAACCTGTGTTGAAAGGCAGAGCTGGGAGAGCCTGAGGATGCAGCAGCAGATTCCCATTGTTTTTTCTGACACACTGGGACATGTAATAGCCTGTAGCCAAAGCAGTGATCAGCTGTCCACAAGGTCTTTCATTGCACAAGGTTGCCAGCAGATAATATTGAACAGGCTTTGATAAAATAAACGTGGAAATTGATTTGAAATGGGTGCATGCCTTTCTAACTCCCTAAAAATCCCAAAAACAGATGTGTGGATGCTGAGAAAGCATATGTGATTATTTAGTGTTCGTCAGGGAGGTTATTTGCATCCTAATCATCAATCAGATCCAAAAAATTGAGGTATGTTACAAACACTGTACGCATCAAAAGATTCTGATCACATTCATCTTTGTCTACCAGTTTTAAGGGGACAGGCTTCTAAATGTGTGTGTGTGTGTGTATTAGCCTCTTGATGCAGACACTACATGTGTATGACGCTGGCATGCGCTTGTCGGTCCCCTGAGCTTTGACTGTAAGACGTCAATAGCCAACCTGTAAATGACAGGCACAGAGGGAGTGTGTTTAGCAGTTTGGCTGGATCTTAAAAAGGTCATATGTTACACACACACACACACACACACACACACACACACGCACGCACACACACACGTTGCTACACATACATATAAAGAACAGGACACAGGCAGCTGACCTGTTTTGTCACTTCCATGTGGACTAACCTGGACCTTGAGGTAACAGTAAACCTTGTAAGGGTTACTGTTAGTACCTCTGGCTAATTCTTTGTTTTAGACCTTAAAGATTTATCTCTGTAATCCAAATTCTCATGCTTTGTTTATCCAAGTATTAACCCAAACTACGTCTTTAGGAGATCTTAAACCCAGATTTTGTTTGAATATAAACTTTTTAGTAGTGATTCATTTTTATTATGTTTTGTATAAAAAGTGTTTCATTCCTGAACAAAATATGTTGCTAATACTTTTCAACATAATAATAATAATTAGAAACAATAACTGGACACATTAAATTTCTGTCTGAGGGGGTTTGGGCTATTTTCAAAACTCAACAACTACAAAGGTTCATTGGAAATACATTTCAGCAGGAATTCATTATTTATTTATTTTTTTTTTACCATATAAATGTGAGTTTTGTCCTTTTCTGCCTGTGTTATGTTTAAATTTACATAGTGTTGTTTTGATTTTATGTTGAATGTTGAAGTTGGTACCAGAAGTGGGAAGAACATTAAAGAGAGAGACACACCATCAGGGTAGCATCAGGGATAGAAACGACGTCTCAGGTCACTGACATTTCTAAATTACCACTTTAGTTCTGTATTCCTAGTTCATCACAAAAACATGCCAAGATGCCCTGTCAAATTATCAGCCTTGTTCTGCCAAGTTCAATGTAAATTTTAACATTACTTTTTGGATTAATCAAGCATTTAATTTGAAACAAGTTGAGTCTTTTAAATAGATTTTCCATTAAATGGTCAAATTCTTTATTTGAAATGGTTGTCTATGTTGATACAACCTGTTTAGTTTCAGCATGTGTAAAAACTAAAGCACTTTAGGTGAACGGAAAATGTCTAGTAAACTGAACTAATGTGGGCTTACAGACTGTTGTCTTGTCCCGTCACAGTCCTTATTTACAGTTAGACTCCTAAAATAAGTACTCAAAGTATTTCTCATAGAAGATTTAACTATGGTTCATGTCCTTAATCCTGGCATTTTGTAATAGTTTTCTGGATTTTTACTGTATGCTGTTTCCATACTACTTTAGGCTGGTGAAAATTCCTTCCATCCCATGTGATTACAATGAGGAGTTTCTATCTAGGCACGGGAATTTTAAGCAAGAATAGGATTCAAAATCACTGAGAATTCTTTGAATACCCACACTCCCGAAAGGTGCTCGGTGTTGGCTAACAGTAGTTTGCTAGCATTGTCATGTTCACATGCTTTTACTTTTCCTGTGAGGCCCAGTATTCAGTTGTGTCAAATGTACATTTGTTAGGTGTCAGCAGTACGTTGCTCTGGTTTGACTTTGGTCTGTTACAGTTAAGTACGATATAAACTGAGACTGCTGCATACGACTCTATGGCAAACGCCATCAATGAAAATGTGGTGGGAGAGACATTTTCAATCCAGTAATCCTGTAATCCCTCAGTATCATTGTTACAGTTTCATCAGCATTGTGATGATTGATGTCTTTCCTTGATGGGCCTTAAACTCGGGCTTAACAAACTTAAAAAACCTTTAGCAAAACTGATGGGTAGCATGTCTTCTGTTGAATGCTTTTCTCTTAAATGACTGTTCATGCTTGTAGATGAGGACTTGTAGACTGGCTGTAGTCGCTGCTTTAAGTGGGACTAAAAAAGGTGCCGGTACTCCCCTTAATGACCTGCTGACCCCATATTCCTGCAAATATGGGGCAACAACATGGATTATATGTAGATCTATCTATCGATTTATAGATCAATAGTTTTATTGTACAGAAACTACAAAGACCTAACTAACAAAGCCAGTTCTAAATTAGGCAAATTCAAAGAGTCATAGAGACACTTTCAGTAACTTTAAGCCTCATGGTGTTAACATGGACATGAAAAATAACACTGAAAAAATAAACATGGTAAAATAAAGCTCTTTAAAAACGTAAAGAAGTAAAATGTCCCATTTAGACTTATTTAAGAACTTATTACTGTTACAATTTTCTTTTGTAATATAGTATATGTATTCGCTCAGCATTAGGCCTGGCCCATGCCACTTTAACTATATTTTCTTACCTTTTATCTGATAAAATGTCAGTATCTTCAAAAACTCAAAATACTGACCAGTCGCACACTGAGCCTCAGCATAAACATGTGGAATATTAAATTGGCCATCAGGTAACATGAACAGAAATGAGTGAAATGTAAAATGTCATCCGGCCTGAACTTGTGAAATCTACTGGAGGGCAACAAAACAAGCTGACTTCATTTCCATCACACAGCAGGGACTGGTATGGATAGGAGATGGCAAAGGCTGACAGAGAAAGCAAAAAAAAAACATTTGTTTTGAATGTGAGGAAATTTCATTCACAGGAACTAATAAGTACCACTTTTAATACTTTGAATAATTGAAATACATCAGCAGGGTTTGCACATAATGTAAAATATTAATCCTTACTCTTAAAACAGAAGTCTGCATCTACAAAGTAAGACAACAGTGATGATCGACATTAAAATAAAGATATCTACGTACTTAAAAAAGGCTCCAGCAGGTCTTGGGTTCATCTTTGCTTGATTGGTTTGGTGCTTCACAAGCTCCCTTTTTAGCAGATCTTCTTACCTTTGCCAGCTATGACCTTAAATAACTAATGATGGCCCATTGCACTTCATAAAAACCTGATTTGAAAGCCTACTGGTAGCAAGGGAGTTTGGCAGAAAGAATGTCGCTCATGTTGCTGAAGGCTCGCTCACATTCACTGGTGGACACATCAATGGCACCGACGGCTTCAAGTAGAGGCTTCAGGTCTGTTGGTGTCCTGGATCCCCTTTGCTCCTTCTATTCCCGAATACTTCCTCCTCTCTCTACTTTCAGTCTGTCACAAGCAGAGCACCTCTGCATCACCATACTGTATATCCAGCTATCCCACAGGCCATGTGTTTGGCTGAAGAACCATCAGCTGGTAATCACCTAAATGCAAGGTTGATGGAGTCATCATGCATTTTATATTTTCTGCCATGCTGCAAAAGACCTGCCCTGCATTGATCTTCAGCTTGTCAAAATAAAAACTTGAAATGGTTAAGACCACTGACCTCCTTCAGGACACCTTCAACAGTAAATTTAAGACAATGGTTTGAGCGGTGCCACACAAACAGGTCTGAAAATCTTGAATACAGATGTGTAGCCACTCTGGTTCTTCTAAACAGCATCACAGAAGATCCATCAGTAAAAGCCACCACATACTCCCCCAAAAGCTGCTCATCCAGGCCAGCAGTGTCGTTGTGATAGCATCTGCTGTGGTCCCATCCAGCTCAAGCTCAAAAATATTGTGTCTGGTTTTTAGTAATAGCGGCTCTAACACAGACCACCAACACAGACTTGCCACTAACTGTGGTGGACTCATGGGTTTTCTTCTAGTTTTTACTATGTCATCAACTACTTTCTTTTTCATGTCTGTTGAAACTTTGTCAGTTATTTCAGCGTGTGTTGTTTGAGTGTAAAACTCCACCCATGTTCAGTCCATTGTAGTTTTACATGAGTTAGCATATCAGTAAAAGGACGCCCATGCTCACCAGTTTTTTACACTGACCTAAGCCTCTGCAGGTTGTCATATTTAGCCTTATGCATGTCTTATTTTTTTTCATTTAATTGTGTGATGCTATCTTTTGAGTCTCAACAGTTCTTATGTGGGATCTTGAATCTCTTTAGTCTTTGATTTTCTTCTGCAGTGAATTTTGCTTTTTCCCTTTGTCGTCCCTAAATGGAGAGATTAAACATCCACCCCATTCGTTTGACATCCTAAGTCCTTGTTCTGTCTGAGTACCAAGTGAGCTGACTTTGCGACGTACCTTCTTCCTGTCTTTGGCAAGAAGCCAATTGTACTGTGAGCAAAAGTACTGCACTTGATCCTTTGACCAAAAGTCTGGCCACTTGTTATCTTGTGTTATCTTATAAATTCATTGATTGGCTGCAGCCTCAACCAGAATGTGCAGAAGCGAGTCATCACGCACAAAGTGAAATGCACCATGAAGTGATACAACAAGCATTGTGTGTCCAAACATTAGCTTTCTTTGGAGGTGATTATTTTCTAATCAACCTGTCAAGCCGTGAACTGTGTAGAGGTTAGAGGAGGGTACTGATTGCTGGGGAAAGCTGGAAAAAGTCCTGGTACATCCAGCATGCTGGGAAAATAGTCCCGGTACCCTGAAGGTTCAAATTTAAGTGAACCAGTTGTAGTCAGACTTGTGGTGTGCTAGCTTTATCTGGCAGAGGTTTCACTGATTCTCATTACTGTTTTTTTTCCAGCTGGTACCTCTGGATCTACATATTTCTTATTTGTATTCCATCAGCATCACATCTCACACCACCACACATGTTGCACAAGAACATGTCGATACTGAAGCCTTATCCTGTTATTTTGTTTTGCTGAAGGTTGGCAAGCAGCAGTGGAAGTACCTAATAACTACCAGCTGCTAGTTAAAATAAAACTTTTTGATTTCTTACACTAAAATGACTATTAGACTATTAAAAAACCATTCCCCATCCCTACATCTGTCTACACAGGCCCCATGTTACAGTTTTGGAAACGATATGATTTTAGACATGCTTATCTCATTCTCACCACCAGCACGCCATATCACACAACTTCCTTATCAGCTTTAACAATACTGTAAATGTTTACAAAGGTAAATGCAATAATGTGCCTCTCACTGTTTTAGATCTGATCACATTTCCCCAACCACGGCTCAATAGTTTAAACGTCTGAGTAGTATAGTTCTCTGTGGAGAGAGAGCAAATAAAAAAGGAATAAATGAAAACAAAGAAGTAAAACACAGTTAAACGGTTTCTAGTCTTGAACACAATCTGTTATAGTACATTATAAATGTAGCACTATGCAATGTTTTCCTGACACCATTTATTATTGGCATAGTTAACGTGTCGTAGCTAACTGCTGCAGAGCCGTTCCCTTGAACTGAGAAGTGATGGCAAGCCTGTACTCAACACAAGGGAGAACATCTTGACTTAAACGTATGTGATAATCTGCAAATGAGACCACAATATGTTGAAAAACATTATTTGTAACACTAATATATGTTTCCTTTTATGTTTTGTAGAGTTTTTTTCTATCTTGATGCCCTCACACTCAGCTCCTGGATAGCAAACGATGAATAGTACAGGGCGAACCAACACAGACAAGTTAGCCAGAACATTTTATAAAAATCAATACCAACCAATGTCAGATTACCACATGTTACAGTGGAGAGTCGAATAATAGTCCTTTATAGCCTTGCACTTGTGCCATCACCTGTGTAGATAACCTCATAACCTTCACTGGTGCTGCATATTTTTTCTTCTCTTTATGTCCCTTTACCCTCATCCCGCCATCTCTACACTAGACACAAGCTTGGTGAAAAAGAAAAACAGAAAAAGAAAGTGAGAACAGGGAGAAAGAAGGAGTGAGGGAGGGAGATCGGATTTCCATTCCACATTGGATCACTGGAGTGGAGTCTAAAACCACAGAGTGCGCTGGCACTGGACAAAAAGGCTGGATTCAATAAATATGTGGACTAAGCTCTCCTTTTCAGACCCTGCAGTATTGAATTCCTTTTTTAGGTCATTTAAACTGGGCAAAATTGATACAGTATGCAGCTCAAATCTATAGCTCCATTTTTTTCTTCTCCTTTCTCTGTCTTTGCCCTTCTAAATAAAAAAGAGAGATGAGAGGGAAGCCAGTGTGTGGGAGTGCAAGAACGGCAGCTAGAAGAGTAGCCAAAAAAAAGAGAGAAAGTGGGGGATTTTTTCCCTTTCTGTGCAAGACTGAATGTTTGCTTATTTTGTCAAAAAAAATGGCAAAGAATGAAAAAGGAAGGCATGGAAAGCAGGAACAAATTAAAAGGAAGAGATTGAGAAAGTGATCCAGGGATGGAGTGTTTTTGCCAGAGCGAGGTGGTATTTTGACATTTTATTAGAGTCTCAAAGAGGTCTGCTCAAGACAATACTCTCCTGCCTCCTCGTTTAGCTTGATTTTAATTGGCCATTAGATTGAAAAATAGCCTCTGCCTCCTCTCTGCTCCTCTTCTCCTCCTGTTTTCCTCTCCTCAGCTGCCTCAGAGCTGATTAGACCTTTGATTTTCTAATAAACACAAAGAAACAGATTAGCTGCAGAACTGAGGCACAATCAGACATGCTTAACTGTGTCAAGAAGAGGAAAATACTTGCTGAGCCCTCAACACATCTGATTTCAGTTGAAAGAATTCTAATCTAAAGTACCTCAGGACTAAAAATAGCACTGAATGCTTTTCTGTGCTTTGGAGAGGAATAAACTGGTCCTCACAGTTAATAGAAACTCCTCTGACTTCTGATTTGTTCTACTTTGCTTTAGGTTCCTTGACACTGTATATTATCATCAGCTCCACAAGAATGAGAAGTTCCATTCCCCGACTCGAAACATCCCAAACTTTCAGCGACCTGATGTTTTCTTGTATTTTGTAGTCTTTATCTTCCATAGTTGCAGATGACTTCACGCCTCCTCTATCTTTGTTTTGTGTTTGTTTTTGTTTTTTTTTTCTGTTTTTTTCCTACAAAACTCACACTGTGCTCTTATGATAAATAAGACATTACCCACAATGAGAGGAACTCAATCAGTGCTTGTGTTGGCTGGGAGTGAGAAAGACAAGGATAATTACTCACTAAATAGGCAATCACTGAGGTGGCGCCCACACAATCAAGCCAGCGTACGTATTTTGGGGAGCTTCCACAAAGCTGCTAGCCAGCCGTCTCAGAGTATAAAGAAGTGGAGAATAAAGTGGGAGAGTGGCGGCCCCAATGGGCTAATACTGACACCCAGGACCGCAGGTTGTTGGGAAGTCGCCATTATAGGACATATTTCAAAATTAAATCACACGTCCATTGCAAGGTGGGACAGGTGTGTGTGATGATAAATGGAATATGAAGAAACGTTTATAGACTCAGAAGAAATGCAGCTCAAGTACTATGAAATGTTAAAGTGTGTTTTTATTACACTTGATGCAATAAAACAAAACCTAAAGGTACACAGTCAGTGTTTTCTTTTTGTAAAATTAATGGGCAGAATGGTTGATTTATAATGTGATGACTCCAATTAAAATTTAAGTCCAGACATGTTTGATATAAAAATGTTTGATATAAGCGATATATTACATGGTAAAAAAACAAACAAACAAAAACAAAAACAAACAACAAAAAACTAAAACAAAAGAAAGAAAACAAACACAATTTGCATATTACACAACCCTTCACACACTGCAGCATACACCCTGATAATTCTTACACCCCATACTTTCTCTTCTACACACATACACACTTATCACACACTCACACCACAAAAATAAATAAATAAACAATTGGCTTGACACCATTGTGAGGAAACAATATTTACACTTCTACCAAACCCATGAACAGAGGAAGCGCCCAGATCAGGGCAGGCCGGGGTCCACACCACAGCCACTGGGCTGCAGCGCAATACTCACCAAACACTAGATTAGGATTTATTATTAGTACCAGGCTGAACCTTTTTTCTTCCAGAAGTACCTTCTTTCTTGGCGTCATAGATTCAACAAGGTGTTAGAAACATACCTCAGAGATTTTGCTCCATATTGACATGAGAGCATCACATAACTGAGACGAGAATCTCCCGTTCCACCGTGTCCCAGAGCCGCTCTAACCTGAACTCTTCATACAAGGCAGGACGGATCCATGTTTTCCTACCAGACCAAGCAACTTTTTCCAGTCTACTCCAGTTTTGTTGAATCTGTGTAAATTTTTGTCTCAGTTTCCTGTTCTTCTCATTGGATATTTGCTCTTCTTCAGACCATTCTCTATAAACTCTAGAGACGGTTGTGTGTGAAAGTCCCAGTAAATCAGCGGTTTCTGAAATACTCAGACCAACAACCAACTTCAAAACCACTCAAATCCTCTTTCTTCCTCATTCTGATGCTCAGTTTGAACTTCAGCAAGTCATCTTCACCATCTCTACCTTGATTGGCTGATTAGATAGTTGTGTTAACAAGGTAAGCCTAATGAGGTGGCTGATGAGTGTATTTAATAATGACTGCAATGTTGTTGTCGTATCAAATGATATTTTTGTGAGTTTTTTGATGGATGAAAGAGCAACATGTTTCAAAGTTTTTCTTCTTACAAAAAAGTGAAAAAACAGGTGAAACCACCTCTTATTCTGTTGTGGAAACAGCCAAGAAACAGCACATTTCTGATTAACTTACCTTGTAAAACAGGAACAGGTTGCAGAAACTGGAGAGCAATCTGTTTCTTAACTGACTGTTTCAGTGCACCCACTTATCATTACACAACTATTCTTTGTGGCTTATCAGAGTGGTACAACTGACAACAGAAACATGTCAAACAATGATTGAAATACGAATTGTTTGACCTTTAAAAAAACTAGAGTATCCATAAAACTTAACTTTTTTAACTTGTTCTCATAGTCTTGTGTAGCATGCCATGTCTGGCACCTTTTCAGATCATTTACATGCTTTCAAGCATTTCTCACGTCTTTTGACATAATTCAAATAACACCCCAACTCATTGGGGTGAAACGGCAGGACAGGGTGTCATGCCCTCACATTAGATGTCATGCAGAAAATACATAATATGTAGTAATGACATGCAACATGACTTGCCATGTCATTATGAGACAAGGCTGGTCTTCAACTCCAGATGGTAACTGGTAAGGGTGGATTAGAGAAGAGATACAACAGAAGCATCAGAAAAAAAATGTATTAGATGTAGTTGTAACAGTTTAGGGTGTATTAAACATTGCAAAAAAAAAAATGTTGAATTGACGACAACATTGAAAATTGAAAATAGAAAATTTAAAACATGCGTAAATGAAAGGAAATGCATATCCTGTTAATATTATTGTTTCCTTTGTTTCCTTTTATTCATAAATTTGCAGAATGCAGTTGTAGGGGACACAATTATTGAATTACACTTGTGTGTAGAAGTGTTTAATTTATGCAGCATAATCTTTTTTCTGTTGAAATGCTTTATAAAGAAACCAAAAGAAAAAATAAGTCTTGCATAAATTGTAAATTATTTTTACTCTGTACGCAGCAACTCTATCTAATCAACAACAAACGGTGCTTAATTACTTTGACTAAAATATGAATCTATCAAATACACCGAGTGTCTGCCTTAAACAGATAGTTACGTTCACACAGATTAATGACAGTTTCAGAATAGAATGCATATTTGCACACTGTATTATACATTATTACTAAGCAATTATAAATTGGCATCTGACCAAAGCGAGACGAGCTCCTCAGCGTGGACAGCGGTGGATGTATTGAAGTCTGGGAGAGACTCATCATATTTGGCATGAACAGATAATTCTCTAAATGGCTATTGATTTTACTCAAGCTGTATCAGCAACAAAATACATTTCAGTTAACAATCACAATGCCAATAAACTTTTCATTTTACTTCTAAAGCTGATCATAGAGAAAACCCCGGACCAGAGGTTCCAGTGCTCCTATGGTAAGCATGGCTGCATGATAAAAACATAGAAAATAAATGAATGTATCTTCCTTTGTTTTGTAAACAGTGTGCAGGAAAACATGCATCCAGCATGTAGTGAGCATTTACATACTGAGATAAAGTTTTCTGTACAGCCAGAAGATACAGTATTTATGTCTTTCTGTGCTTTTTAGCCTCTTCTTTCCCAGCTTATGTTTGTTATTATGAGACATGCTGTCAAATTTTCTGGAATGATTTGATATAGCCCTTGGCAAGTACATTTGTGCTGCACCACATACTCCATCTTTCTCTCTGCGAGAAACTGTGTGTGTGTGTGTGTGTGTGTGTGTGGATTGGGCTTCTATAAAGTATTATCCTAGTACAGCTTGTCTGTTCGGTTGTTAAACAGGTCATTGGTTTCACAAGGCAACACCTTTTAAACTTTGATGACTGAATTTCCTGCTTTATCTGGATGCATTTGCTGAAGTGGATCTGCCTGAGAGTTTAAATCTTTTCACAGGAACATAATACTTAATCAGTACTAATGTCACAACAATATCAAGCTGTGTTTTTCTTTTTCAGAACAGCCACAATAACGGTCCACAACAGGCAGGGTTTAATGACAGAAACAACTCTTGTCATGCCGGCCACATGATCCATGTGACACCTGACGTAGCTCTTGACCTTTCCCCATTGATGCTGCTACACGGCTGCTGATGGAAAGGGAGTTGCAGCTCAGTCCGTACAAGCACATTATCTGTTAAAGTCTGATAAGCTTTAAAGACACGACATGCCACAAGTTCAAGCTAACGGCACCCTGGAAAATGATAATGTTTACAACGGTTTTGGAACAAATGGAAATTACTGAACTATATTTAAATTATGGTCCCGTTGTCTGTTTTAGCTGAGTGAGGGTATAATTTCATCCTCTCACGCATGTTCATTCAGTCACAGAATAGTGGACAGCCTGGACATTATTGCCCTAATATGGACATTATTGCCCTAATTAGTGCCACAATGCAACGCTGCCACAGTGCAGTATGCATCTGAGTTTGGATATTAAACTTTGCCTGTTTGTGTAACACTGCATGGACAGTGCCAGGCGTCAGTCACAGATGTTTGACTGGCAGCTGAGTGGCACCTAACTGACAGACAGACATATTAGAATAAGATTCTGGGGCCAGTCTTGGTTCTCATATTTCCAGAATCTGGGGCTGAACTTCATCCTTCAGAAGGACAAAGTTCTCCCCCACAGAGCCAGGATCATCACAGAGTACCTCCAAAGTTTGGGAGGCACCAAGCTGCAGTGACTGCATATGGATCTTCTTCATCCCACTGAGGTCCCTGACCATCTAAATCAAATAAAATGCTGTTTTTCCTTGTTACTCTGGGAGAGTGCAATCATCAAGAAACTCCAGTTACTAAGGATTTTGGCACATTAAATCTTTAATCTCCCTAACTGAGCAACTCATATTCTAACCTCAAAGTTTCAGTGCAAGCATGTTCTGGACAACAAAGCCAGTTTCTAATCCTCGGGATGCTGTTGCCCAATGACGTCACCAGAAATGTTCAAAATGGATGTCAGGTTAGGTTAGGTTTTGCACAATTCTTGGAATAATGGAAATGCAGCTTATGATAAAGTCAGACTGTACTTACCTACTTATTATAACTAAGTTGTTAAAATGTTTGGTTTTAGAAACTAAATACTGGTAAAGTTTTAAGATACTTTAATCTATTAATCAACATTTCTTAAGTTTTCCTTTAGATAATGTAAACATGTTAAAATACACTATACAGCGTGTGGTACAGTCCGTTCTTTTCATCTGAATGTCTGATTAAGCTCAGGAAGAAAATTTTATTTAGATATTTTTGTTGCTTTTTATTGATTTGATCTGAGTGGAAGTGTTGTGTTAAAGCAGCAGGTGATATTGTCGGATATCGATCACTGGCACCTTAATCTCATCTAATTAGAATTGATGACATTAGCAAACATCTGTTATAATCAGAATCAGTCTAATATTCTACAGTATATTGATCAAACTTGTGTAAAAAAATGAAGGGCTATCATAGATTTGTTTCTGTGTTTTTTGAGCACGGCTTTTTGCCATAGTGTCATGTCCCTGTCATTGAAGGTGATGTTAGTAACTACATATCAAACACACAGAAAAGACAACATCTTCTCATGCGACACATAACATCACATATTATATGTCACGTGAACTTCAAGCGTTTAATTATGAAGTATCATCATTACCCTGTCAATGCTGTACAGGATGAGCATAATGCAGTAGAGTTAACAACATGCGGGTCTTTACACACATCTACTCTGTTGTACAGATTTCACTTAATACTATAAAATTTTTAAAACTTTCTTGCACATCAATCTCAAATTTTCACATTCAGCCAATTTGATTTGACAGACTGGTTGCAAGTGTCCGTGAGCACGTGCAAAAGCTGAATGTTTATGTTGGAACAGGGTGTAGTTATTATTGAGGAAAACCTGAAGAAAGAAAGGCCAGACCTTCGAATGGTTTAATCAATACAGGAATGTTTGCTGTAATGAAGTGTGTCAGCTTCTTAACAGGACTAAAACCTTCATCAAGTCAATGAGGGGGAAGTTAAACCTGATGCCTATCTGAATAATCACGCAGCCTTATTGACTGACAACAAGATGAGGCGAATGCCAAACACCAGCATGGCCAATCATACACACAAAAACAGCACGCTGGCAAAGAGTACGTCTCAATAATCAGACACATACAAATGAAGCTAATACAGCGAAGAATGAATAAACTTAAATCGCAGCCACAGTAAAATTAAGTTCTCTCTACTGTACTTGCTACTTTTTTTTGTCTCCACCATATTGCCACATACAGTATATGTCAGCTTATTGTGCTAAAGGTACAATAGATGATGAAACTATCCGTTATTCTGAGTTATTTTGGGAATTCTCATTAATTTAGCTTAAAAGTTTTGTTTCAGGGTTCATCCCTGACCTTGCAGACAGCATCTGGCATATCTCTTACTCCATCAAGTCGAGGTCCACTTCCCTGACGTTAGACGTTCATACATAAATTACTCTGGGGCTCTGGCTGAGTTGTGCATAAAAATAAAATAATGAATATTAAAAGAAAACCAAAAAAAAAAGTTTTTTTTTTCTTTTCCAAGAACACAGACACTCATGCCTTTGTTTAGTTGTTGTAGTTACAGTTTATTTCTTGTTATGTGTTAACATATAGCTCATGTTATAGCTCATTCATGTCCACTGAAACCATGCTGTATACTAATGGTACCATGTCTTGTCAGTTTTATATTTCATCTCTGGAAACTTACACACAACTAATAAAAATGGGTTATATAGTTATTATTTGGGGGAATAATGAATCAGAATCATGTTTATGTTAGTTAGGAGGATACAGTAATTGACAGTTTTCTTTCTTTCGTTTTTTTTTTATTTTTGTAAAAATGGACATAAAATCCTCCTCATATATTGAGCCAATTATAACCCATACACAAAATCAATAGCCAACATGTTCAAGATCATATTAAACTTTAACAAAGCTCAGACTTTAACCGGCTCTCAGCTCTCTGAAACCAGCCTTTTTAAATAGTGATCAGTTACCAACCTTCAACATTAGTACCACAGAGAGCGTTATGGAACATGGAAGCTGTAATCCAGGACCGTACAGTCACATAAATAAACATTCACCAGGACTTGTGAACAGTGAATAATGATCTGCATATGAAAATGGTTTGATATATAAGCTCTCACATTCTCAGTATGCGTGGCACACAAACACTGTCTCTCTTATCCACACATCCAGAAAAGCTGGTCAACACTCCCTCTGTCTTCACTCATCTTTCACCACCCTCCCTCTGTTCTCTCCCAGTTTTTCATTGATCTCTCTCTCATTGGACTCATCACTCTGCATTCTCTGCAGACAAAGAGCAACCGCAGGATGACAATCACATTAGAGCACACAATCTATTTATGGCCTTGCCTCATATTTCAACTCCATTACTTCCCTCTCTCTCTCTCTCTCTCTCTCTCTCTCTCTCACACACACACACACACACACACACACGCACATATACGTAAACTCCTCCTTTCTCTCAATTCTCTTGTACTCTGTGATAATATAAACACAGGGTTTTTAGTGGTAATGAGTTTTTAATGAAAAATGAATTATTTACTGTGGCTGGGGGACAGAAGATAAAAACGAAAGAAAAGAAGGTAAAATCAAAGCTTTTGGAAATGACACTGTTGTAAAGTTTATTAGACTTTGTTTTACTTTGAGTTTATGCCAGTGCCTGCATAGATTATTAGGAGATTGCGCTGAACAAATTTAATGCAAACAAAGACAAGCACTAACTGGTTTGCTTGGCTCGTGTCCATTGTGAAGTTTACTGCACAGCAGGTTCAGGAGTCACCAGGAGAAGAATGATTGTTTATGGCAGTTTAAGAATGTAGTGCAATTTTCCTCTTGAGAGTTCACAGGTGCTTGAGTCAAGAAGTGCTGACAAAAATTCTATCTATCTATCTATCTATCTATCTATCTATCTATCTATCTATCTATCTATCTATCTATCTATCTATCTATCT
>JBAGKP010000018.1:3830434-3854182 GCA_037177255.1 Melanotaenia maccullochi
CATTACAGCTGTTTCTACTACTTACCCTCTTAATTTGTATTAAAGCTTTAACTGTATGGTCAGTTGTATATATGTTAAATATGTATATGATCATTTGAATATTGGATTGTCTGGTAAACACAAACCAATTTCCTTCAGTATACTGTTTTCTACTGAGACATATTACAAAGCGCAAGTTGTATAAACAGCTGTAATGACTGTTTATATACTATTTTTTTTCCTGCTATTTTATATCACCATGAGCTATCAATTAACTCCTAATACAACCCATGTGGTGCCCCCCCCCCCAACCTATTTTAGCCCTGTTGTAAGTGCTCCATCATTCACGTCCCACCTCAAAGTTCTGTTTCCCAGTCTCCTGACTAGTTCTGTCTCTACAGCACCTACCTCCAGAGGCTGAAGGATTTGTGTCACACACCCGATCATCTTCACCCATCATGACACCAACCTCACTGGCCCTCACCAAGACGCTGCACTGCCACTTGTATGAGTGGCGTATCATCCTCCAGTCCAGCTCTTTCATTGCTTTCCTAACATAGAAAACTGGAAAGTCATTTAACTCTCATGCATGATCAAGGGATATGAGTATTCCTTTCCACCAAAATAAAAATAAATACTAATTCTCAGCAGTGTTTCCTGATTCACATTCCATCACTACAAAAAATAAAGTCAACCGTGTATTGGTTGATTTTTATTTATTATAGTTTAACTCCTTTGCTCTATCTAGGTTAACTTACTAAGATTTTTTATTATGGTATTTTCTAATTTTAACTTAATGATGTTGCATCTATTTATTGGTCTTTTGTTCTTATTACGGTTTGTATGCACTTACACCCAAGTCTCAGATGAGTACTCACCATTTGTGTTTGTGATTTTTTTTGCATTATCTTTCTATGTCTGTATTTAGTTTTAATGTTTTTTTTTTATGTACAAAGATGGCCTCTCCTATTTTTCTGCCAAATAAATCTCCCTATGAGTACCAGTAAAGTTACATTGACAATGACACAACATGATGACCTCATTTTCTCTTCTTTGTTAGTTCCCTCAGAAGCTGGACCTTTCCCACTTCCTCTCCTCAGCCCTCCAACTGGTTCTTCTTTCTCCCTGTCCACTGTAATTTCTGCCATTCACCCAATTTCAGCTCTGTGTGAATCTTAATGCTTTAAATACCATTAGACACCAAATCACATTGGGAGATTTTGTAAACCTACCGCAACTCATTAAATCTTCATTCAATGATATCACTCACTTCAGAGAACTTTACACCATCCTGGTCCCAGGTTCACTCATGTCCAGCCTCTCAGTGTAGGATATATTACACCAGCTGAATTCATTTTTGATCATTTTTATAGAGATATCCTGTGTTCTGTCTTGGCTTGGCGAGGGGCTTGATGATTATTGGAATAGCCAGGCAATTT
Source organism: Melanotaenia maccullochi (assembly GCA_037177255.1). Classification (NCBI taxonomy): domain Eukaryota; kingdom Metazoa; phylum Chordata; class Actinopteri; order Atheriniformes; family Melanotaeniidae; genus Melanotaenia; species Melanotaenia maccullochi. The sequence goes on from JBAGKP010000018.1 coordinate 3,831,853, forward strand.
TTGTAAGTAAGTAAATTTCATTTATATTGCACCTATTAAAATAAAATTCACAAAGTGCTTCACAAAGAGATACAAGAAACACAAAAATATAAAACACAGCAACAAAAGACAAATAAAAGCAAGTTTAAAACTTGTTTCTGCTGCTTTTTAAAAGAGATCACAAAGTCCAGTTTTTGGATTTTGTTTGGAGACTTGGAGCAGCATTCTGGACAACTTTACAACAATCCAGTGACACACTCACCTTACCTTTTCCATTTTCTAGGCTCCAGTTTAATTGGGTTACTTGCTAAAGTGGTGGTTGGCATGGCAACATCATAGCAAAAATGTTGCTGGTTCAAGTCTTGGCTGGGGGGAGGTTTGAACAGTGCATGTTCTCCCTGTGTATGTGTGGGTTCTCCTCCCACCATCCAAAGTGTTAGGTTAATTGGTCACTCTAAATTCTCCCTAGTAGTGAGTGTGAGTGGTTGTTTGTGTCTGTGTTGGCCCTGTGGTTTACTGGCTACCTGCCCAGGGTTTACCCTGCCTCTCGCCTGCTAATTGCTGGGTAAGGCTCCAGCTTCCCTGTAACACCGACTTGGACTAAACGGTATAGAAAATAAATTAATGTTGAGGAACATTTTTCTAAAATTGCTAAACTTCTCATCATCTTCACTTCTGAGAGACTCTGCCTCTGTAAGGTGCTCTTTTTAGTCACATGTCAGATCTCTTGTCATTTAATCCTAGGTGTAAATGTTTTTCCAGTTTTTTCTTTCTAGTACTGATTATTCTTCCCACCTAATGTTATCCCTGTCTCAACTCATTTCAGACTTTTTATGGCTTTAAAAGTTTTTTCATGAAATAGTAATATGTCTCTATCCACATTTTGCTTCATTCCATTGGGAATATATTGGATTATGTGGGTGCAAATGTTTTTTTTGTTTGTTTGTTTGTGTTTTTTCACATTTTGTAGAGCAATTTTTTTTTATGGAATTGAATTTGTAGTTTTCTCTTTTTATTGTTTATAAAAAAGAGACAAATTTTTCCTTTATCTTTCCTTATAGTTAATTTTGTCTGCTTTGGTTTTCTTTGGTAATTTATTCCATCTCTTTTTTCACACCAAGATAGTCCATGGGACCTAATGTGACTTGGAGTGGTACAGGCCAAAATGACCACTGACCAAAAGAACAAAAGCAGGAGAAAGAAAAAAACCCGGCTCAACGATTGGTCTGGACTGAAGACGGAGCTTCCCCTTCAGACGGCTCATTCACCACAAGTAAACGATGGAGCACCATGTTTATGGAGTCTCACGGTTTCTGTTTTTACTTTGGTGTTCAAACGTAAGGCAACGAGCCAACCAGTATGTTGCTCTGTACATGAGATGAATGTCTTCTTCGTCACTACCTTTTCTGGTACTGGGGTTTGCTTGCAAGGGAACTGAGACCCCCATCGATCAAACAGGATAGTTTGTTTGTTTGCTCCACACTAGAGTGTGAATAAGTCTGTAAACTTCTCCAAATGAACTGTATTATCCGTGGAAGTGGAACAGGTTTCGTTTAAAGTCAACCAAACAGCACTAGTGTGAAAGCACCCTGTCTGGTCATCATCTGTTTTTGCTAATCTCTCTTTCTTTCTCTGGTACATTTGTATTTGTACAGCACAGTTCATGTACAGGACAACTCAAAGTGCTTTAAATAAAAAAATTAAAAGCATTACAGATATTAAGAAATAGGTAAAGGCAGCAACAAATAAGAATCACAATAAAATCATAAATTACAATAAACTGTTTAAAAGCAAGATAAGTTAAACATTTACTGTGGAGATTTCATGCATAGGCAAATGATAAAAGAAATGTTTTGAACCGGGTTTTGAAAATGTAAGTGTTTGGTGAAAGTTTAATCTCCATTGTCAGTTTGTTCCACTTGTTTGCTGCATAACAGCTAAATGCTGCTTCTCCATCTTCTCTTTAGTCTGGTCAACTAGACCAGAGGAAAAATGGACAGAGACCAAATTATTTTAAAATTTAGAACAATTCAAAGGCTTTCTCCCTAATATTGTGGTGAATTACATATCTGACATTGCACTTAAAGCATGTGAATGTGTTTACATGGATGGATTAATGTATGTCGTGGAAGAGACTTCAATTCGCTGCAGTAAGGCCAAGTGATGATGGTAATGGTAAGAGCAGAGAGTAATGAAGGAATTGATCTCCACTCTGCAGCAAGCGTGTGACATTTCAACCAAAGCCTTGAGCATCTCACCTTCCCATACACCCCTCCCTTCCATCCAAAAGACCTTTCTGCATTCTTCTTTCTTTTTATCCTTTGACCCTTCAACACCTAAGTTGGCTCCACTTTTTCTTCTTGCAGTCAACTCGCTCTACGCTTTAGCTCTGTGTCGTCTCTTTAATCACTGTCTCTCTCCACCTGTCTTTATTGTGATAATTTCTCTCCTGTTTCTCACCCTGTCACACAGTCAGACACACTCTCTTCTTTCTGTCTGTCCCTTCATCTTTCTCTATTTTCTCACTCGGTCACACACACAGACAGATGCACACACACCCCAAGCCACTGGTCCCATGGGTCAGCACATATTAGCTTACTTGTTAATACTTGGACGGCTTGGGATCAATACTTAATCAACAAGTAATGGGATTCCTCAGTCATCCCATATGATCTTTCAATAAAGACTTGAATCTTTCACACCCAATCCTCCCAAACACACCTCCTCCCTCCTCCCCACAGGGGCATCATCATGAACGAGGGTGAGTGAGAATGTGAGAGTGAGAGATCCTTCTCGTTCTCATCAGGAAGGTGGAGAAGAAGCTGGAGGCAAACTGCACACTGCAGGTATTTGTTGAATTAGATTTTTTTGTGTGTGGAAGCACAACATGCCTGTTTGATAACTTATACAAAGACAGCCTCATACACACTGAGTGGAAAAACCAATCCTGTAGGTTCACTGCGTGTTACATACTACAAAAAGTACGTGCTAGTCTTTATTCCTGCAGTTTAAGAAATATCAGGCTGTGAGAGACTAGATGGCATGAAAAGCTGAAAGCAGGGCTGCTCAATTCAGTCCTACAAAGGTTGCAATCCAGCAGGTTTTCAGCCTATTCCTGCTTTGACACACCTGAATCAAATTAAATGGATCTAACAGCCTATAACATTCTACAGAATGACTCATTGATTTGACTCAGGTGTGTTTGAGCAGGGATATATGGAAAACCTGCTGGATTGCGGCTCTCCTAGGACCAAAGTGAGTGGCCCTGGCTTAGAGGTTTTGTAACTGATGTCACGGGGTTTGGCTGGGGTTGAGATTTCCCAGCTGTCCCTGAAGGCATTCTCCCTCCAGCTCTGATTGTCTGCTCTGATTACTGATGCGCTCCACCTGCACTGTGTTCTTTATATACCTGTGTATGACAACCTCTCTCTGCCAGATCTTCTTGGTTGATCCCTGCCTGCTTCCAGCCCTGATCTTCTGCCTGCAGACCTGTTTTGACCTCTGACCCATTTTGATCTGGATTTCCTGATTCTGCCTGTCCCAGTCTGGTAACTCTGTTGTTCTGTCATTTGGATTTTTCTGGAACTCTGACCTTTGGATTGTCTTCAGGATTTGGATATTGGATTACGGACCTAACCACTGTCACTGGAAGGATCTCTCTGGATCACCTTTTGAAAGGTTCCAAAAGGTGCCTTCTTCAGACCATCCTCTGTAAACCCTAGAGATGGTTGTGTGTGAAAATCCCAGTAGTTCAGCAGTTTTTAAATGCTCAGACCAACAACTATGCCACGTTCAAAGTCACTTAAATCCCTTGTCTTCTTCATTTTGATGCTCATCTCCAACTAAATGATTTGATTTGCTGCCATGTGATTGGCTGATTACCTATTTCCATTAACAATCAGTTAAACATGTGCTGCTTTGATGATGTTAAAGTTGAGATGACTTCTAATTTTTTTCTTATTTACATAAATTCTTGGAAAACTGGAAGGGTTTCACCACAGGTGTTTAAACTACAACTCTGTTGTACTACATTAGCCTCCCATCTTCCAGGTCTATCACACTAGGCAGGACCCAGACAACAAGCTTCGTAAAGATGCCCCCATACAGTTTTCTTCACCAAAGGTAGCATATCTAAACAGGTGACATGTTACGGTCATTAAATGTTTATTTATATAAAGACAAAGTAAGTTGTGCCCATTTTTGTTGCCCTGATCACAACAAACTCAGTAAAAACATCATGTACACCTAAGTTACACTATTGGCAGTTTTAGCCATGAGCAGAGTCAGTTGACATGGGTCTGAATACAGACTAAACACTTTTAACAATACTTACAATACTTTACTTAATAGTTGAGTACAGAGGTATTGACAGCAGGATGTTAGATGCATGGCTGGTAGAGGCAGCCACTATGAAATTTACCAATACAGCACTTTGGTAATGGCATTGTGTTGTACATGTAGCACTATTACCAAGTGGCTGTCACCCAAATCAAAAAAGAAACTACCACCAAAAGTGGTGGAGAATGAAAGCTCAAAGATCTTTTGAGATTTCCACATTCAGATGGATTAATTAGTGATGGATGACGTAGTGAACATTGTGGTGGTCAACAAATTGCAGATGCAGGAATCCTCAGCAACAGTGACATCAGGAACAAGAGAACCTCAAAAGTATCAAGGATTAAAGGGGAGACAGCGAATATGTGGAAATTAAAGTCAACAGTGGTACCAGTGGTAATTGAAGCACTACGGGGTTTGTTTTTCCAAAATGAGAGAGAGATTTAAGCAAATTCCAGGATCAGATTCAAGAATTTGGCCCAAAGTGCCAGATCCCAAGGAACAGCTGAAATACAGCACAGAGAGCATCCAGGCTCCAAGGTCTGTGGTAAACAACCGGATCTTGGGAAGTTTGACAGCCCACATGGGATCAATGGGAAATTATGTCTACCTGTTGGTAGTGGACATGTTAATATGAGTAAATCCGAGTAAACTTTTGCTCTCCTGCGTTTATCACCACAAATTCTCTAATGTTTACTCATAACGTTGCAAAACTGAGAAAGCATCTAATGATAAGTTATCTGAATAAAGAGGTCCGGGTGATGAGGAGTCGAGAATGGTTTGAGGTGGAAAAGGGTTATACCACCTCAGATAACCACTCTGTTCTACTCTTCTAAACAGAAAAACACTGAACAGACACAACATCTGTAAAACACCATACCTGGTAAAGCTGCATAGAGGAGGTGAGTCAGACGGTTCAGTGTTAACACACTGAGTTTTTCCTGGAGATGTTATATGTACAACCGCACAGAAAATAAACATTGGCAAACTTTGTGCCCTGAATACCATCAGGCATGCTTCAAATGTAACAACCTGTCTGGGTTTACCATCTCTATCCCTCTATTGCCACAGTTTTCCAACTTCCAGGACCTGCAGTGAGCATAATGATGCAGCATGTCACAAGGCAAAATTTATCTCATTCTGCTTTTTGAAAACAGTCATAAAGGTCAGTAGACACCAGTGGCCTCCACCTGACCTTTAGGTATCCAGTACAAAACCTGCAGGTTGTGGCAAAAATGTGCAGATGACAGCAATGCAGAACTGATATCAAACAGACCTATTAATAGGTCCCAACAGGAATACCCATGTTCTGTGTGATTGGGAAAGAATAAAATCAATTACACAAAAGTTATGAAAGATTGGTTTAAAGAGCTCATGAGAAAAAAGAAGAATGTTCCCTTCCAAAACCTCTCATTCCCTGGAAACGACAAACCTGCTCATTTAATTGTTCATGTCCTTTGCATCTGAGCATTAATGGCAGTGTGTGTGTGTGTGTGTCTGTCATTGCATTACTTTTTTTTTTTTTTTTTTTTTTTTTTTTTACAGGTTTTTGAGGAGTAATAACATAAAAATTACATGGCCTAAAGGTATTTGGTAGAGTTAACACTGTCTTGCAGAAAAGTATAAAAAAACACAAAATAACACATTTTTGACAGCACTTTAACCACAAAGGAAAACTTAAACTCTTCAATAGAATCTAGACTAATGAAAAGAAGCTCAGTAAGGACTGAATAAGAACTGACAAACAAATCCCTGACATGTTGGCCCTCCTTCAAAAAGTAAGAAAGTCAAGTGAGTTATTTTTTTCAAAGAAACAGCTGGTTGAAAGGAGCACAGTATGTCCAAATAGAGATTTCTTTTTGCTTCAATTCAAAGGATTGGAAGTGTGTTCTATACTGACTGGGTCACAGACTGTGTTGGGGGTAACGCGTTACAGTAATGATATTACTTTTTGGGGTAACAAAGTAAAGTAGTGCGTTACACTACAATAACGCGTTTTCCAGCGTTACTCGAGCCGTGTTTGCCAAAAGTTCTGCTTAGAAGACTGCATTATAATATCCACAAAATTTCAAATCCACCCTTTATCTACCAGAATTTTAACAGTACTTATTTAGCTTTAACTACTCTGTCCCTCTCCTCTGGAAAGCTGCAGTAAGTAAACATGTAAAATCTGCAGGGCAGGGGTTCAACTGGTCCATAGTTGGTGTTCGTTCGTTGTTTTAAAGGGCTTGAAAGAGCTGTGTGAGAAGGGTACACAAAATATGAATTTTAACATTTTTAAAATTGAAAAAAAAAAAAAAAAAACTAAATGTTTTAATTAATTTAGTTTAGTTAATTTACTTACAATTCCAACAAGTATTCTTCACATTCCTAAATCAGCAACAGTTGCACTTATCTAATAAAAAGACCCAGTAACCATGTTGTTTACAGTGAGTCTGGTCCCAGTTTAACACAATTATGACAAAGTCAGCAGTTTATAGAAACAGTAAATGTTTCATCTTTCTTCACATTCAGTGGAGCCAGCCTGATGAGGCAAAAGCTAACGTTTATGTTGCTGTAAGCTCGCTGCTAACATAGATGCTAACATTAGCTTCATATTACAGTGACTACCCTCTCCAGGTGTGTTTTAAGGTGGATGAAGGTGGATGTGGTGGATCTGTTATCCTGGAGTTTACAGACAATCCGGTTTATTGCTCTACTATTGGTCCCATTTTATTAAGACTTTATTACCTAAAAGTTAGAATGGTGCGAAAGCTGTGTTCACCGGTGCGGTCAATGTTGCGATTCATTGAATGTGCACAGCGGACACATCTGTGTTTGTGTGGCTTCTTGTGATCTGTAAAAACCTTTTTTGAGACAGTCCACAATTGAACAATTGAACATAGAACCACAACAAACAAATCAAATGAATAATCACCAAAATCTGAAAATTATACAGCTTTACATTCACTAATTTATAATTTTTTTTCCGGAAATCGTGCCAGCTTATGAAGAAAGTCTATATGCTATATGCTGGCAAAGTGTTGTTAGCTGTGTCAGCTCCAGGTACTTTACCACACATGGTGCACTGAAGCGTCAGAGAGGCATCAGCCATTGTGTCAGCCCACGTCGGGTTAAGACCACAAAGGGTAAAGACCTGCGAGTCTACCTGCGTGAATCCACCGAGCAAGGGCACGAGCTTAAGCCTCCTCACTACTAAATCAACGCACAATGTGCTTCAAACCCTCCCTGTCAGACATGGTACAGACCAAGACGTGTCACCCACAGACACAGCAATCCGCAAAACCTGTCCTTTACAATGGCTTACACGTCTGCCACATCCTCTGTTACCTCTGGTCTCTGGAACTGACAATCTTCAGTGAACACAACAGAAATTATCAGTTCATTGATAAATCTCTCTAACATTTAGGTCCTAGCCCTGGATCCGTCCAGAAAACACAGCTACACCAGCTGCCCTTTCTGTCAATGCAGAATTTACGTGATGTTGTATTTAAACAAAATAACTTACAAAAAACTAATAAATAAATAAATAAAAAAAAAATTTAATTATATGCACTGCCTCCAGCACTGCATGACAGCACCTGGGTCCAACTGGACTGAAAGCAGTCTGACTATGACTTCATTATGACGTCCCATCTTGTTTGAATTCTTGCTTGTGTTCTTACTCTTAAATGTAAGTCACTTTGGATAAAAGCGTCTGCTAAGTGATTGTAGAATAGAATAGAATAGAATAGAATAGAATAGAATAGAATAGAATAGAATAGAATAGAATAGAATAGAATAGAATATGGGAGTGTTTGAGGCATGTTGGGCTGTTGGAAACATCTCTATTAGAATTACTGCTGCTAAACGGTGTCTGAAACTGACGTCGGCTCGTGGGAGTGAACTCTAACCTAACACTGCCCACTAGTGCAGGAGGTTATTTGAGCGTATCCACATGAGCAAACCAATTTTTTTTTTCGTAAATCCTGGTGATATCCTGGTGAAAATGCATGTCTAATAACACAATGGTTTCCATTCTGTTGTCATTTAAAAGAGAGAAAACATTCACTTAATTTAAAAACTCACTGCGTTGCTTGCTGGAATAAATACACACATAAGCGAAGCTTTTCTATGTCATTAAACTAATCCACGATTTTATGTCCTGAAAGGGTTAATCTAATAAAATGGACATTTCTTAATATATTCTTAGACTAAAATTTATATAAAGAGAGAGAATAAAACACTTTCCAAATGTTGATCACAAGTTTTTACAGGCCTAAAAACCTTCTATGTTTCAGTGTACTCCTCTCACATGATATACTGTATATTACTTGTTAACCCTGACCTTCGATCTCTTTCCTTCACTTTGCTTGAATCTGTCAAACAAGATCCTGCAGTTGGTGTTGTGATTCTACTGCTGGTGTCACAGTAATTTGCTCTGCATATGCATGTCGGTTAAATGCCTGGAAAGAGAGAGAGAAAAAATGTAAATGCACTGTACAAAAAGCTTTGTTGCTGTATTAAGTTGAGCAGCCTCAGACATGGGCACAATGTGATAAATCCCTGCAGAGTCGCATGCTAAACAGCTTCAACCTGGCTGAAGCCAGCCAGCTCCCTGTAAACAGGCTTTGTGTCAGCATTGTCATATCGCAGCAGCATTAATATACATGAGTCTGAGGCCTTTAAGATGCTTCACAGAGAGTAAAAGAACTGGCAATCCCCTCTCTCCTTTTTGTTTGTCTCAATTCTCTTTCAATATTCCTCCACTACAACTTCTATTTTATTTTGTGTTCTTTTTCTCACCTATAATTTTTTTTAAGTACAAACTCAGCTCTTCTTGTCAGCGTGTCCTTTCTTCTCACTTGTTTTTCTTTTTCTTGCTCCTCTCATCTGCTTGATTATCAACCAATCGCTCTTATCTTATGGAGCTTAGCTTTTTTGATCCGTTAGTGTTTTTGCGCATAATTATTTATTTATTTTTTTGATAAATACCATTGCAGAAATACAGATGTTATGGCTGTCGAGGTACATGAAGTCCAGGTTGCCAGCGTTTCACAGACCAAGATAGGGCTGGGAAACAATGTGGATCCTTTTTCTCTCTTTTATAGTTTATATATAAAATACATAGAAAATCTTTATCAGTACATAACCAATGATATAATATTAGTATTATCATGGTGAAATTGACCTGTTGTTGTGAATATAACTGACTTGGATATTTAAAAAAATATTTTAGGGTCCTTTCCACTTTCTTTGTATTTTGAGCTTCACGTGGAGAATAATATGTGGGCAGTCGTACATAGAAGAGCTCTTTTGATAAAAGTGCTCTACAAATTTAACAAAAGCTTAAGGAATGTCTCCAAGGGAAATTTGTAAAGTATAAAGTAGGGATATCCAGTCCTTGTCATGCCGGTATAAGGAAACTTAAACACCAAGGGGGATTCCAGTGATGTGGGAGAAACTTTGTAACCCGGTGAAAATAATTGAATTTTTAAATTTTTTGAATTTAAAATTTAAGGTTTAATTAGTGTTCAGTTCCATGTCAGAGATCTGTTCAGATCCAACTCAAACAATGCACTCATAACACCCAACTTCACCCTATCTTCACCAGGGTCTGCAAGAAAAAGCACAGCTAACTATTGCTCTACAGAAACATCCGTTCAGCTGGGCATGTTATTTTAAAACAGAAATTAACTTCATTTACTAGTTACTTCCTGCAAAAAGTAACACGTTATACACATTATAAAAAGTTCTTTATTACCTGGAAAAGTTACTACTACGTTTAAAAAAAATGAATATGTTCCCTTTAACGGAATTTCAAATTCATCTACATGTTCATTTATTCATATTAAAACCAAATTTGAGATCTGACTAATGATTAAAATGGAAACCTAATTTAATAAATTACTGACAGAAAAATCATCTTTTATCTCTGTGAGGGAAAAGTGATGCCTGTGGTTCCAGATTAAAACTTTTCCTCTGTTTTCTCTGGACTCACCATTGCTGCAAGTGTCTCCTGGTTGTGTGTGTGTGTGTGTGTGTGTGTGTGTGCGGCTTCCCACACTGACTGGGTCTGCTGCTTTACCGTCAGCTGGGCGGTGACTTGGGGAGAAGTAATGATGAGACAAAAGAGACATGCATCTTTTAGGGTGACATTAGGCATAACATAATAAAAAGTTAGTGGTGAAGTTATAATTTTTTCTGCATTTCTTTCGGGTTGTAGTCTGCAAAGTGCAACAGTGTCAGTTGGAGGTCTCTGAACATACAATGAGCTGGATTGGAACAGAACTTCGCTGCCTAGAGCAGTTGAAAAGAAAAATAAAATCTGGAGAAGTTGTTTGAGGAATCATATTAATGCAAAGTTATCTACTGAACAAATACAGGCCAAACATCAACATTGTTTATCAGGTTGGAACATTTTCTAAGTTTATCGGAAAACCGACTCTGAGTTGTTTCTTCCGCGGTTTAAAGGCACGTTCTCGCCGAACAAGCTGTTGGATCTGAGTGGGTCTTGGCTGATGCCCCGGCTGATTGTCTGGTTTAAATGGAGTGAAGAGCTTGCGCCCGGTCATAGCACAACATGGCAATTCTTATATTCGTATCAGTCTGTCTCCTCCCCACCGTAGCAGCAGCACAACAACAAATGTAGAACTCCATGACCGACATGTTTCAGGTTGTGGCTCTGAAACTGACCGTGCAACACGTGGACAATAATAGACAAGACCAATCTAGCTCGCAGGTTTTACCAGTAACTGGATGTATTTCCATTTCTGTGTATAACTGAGAAGCCTGGACCAATTCTTAGATTCCCCATAGTGGTTTGGTTCCCCCTTCTCCCTGAAACCTGTTATTTATATAATATTAAATCCATCATCATGGTTTGTTTGGTGACATTCAAGGACCGTTGTAATCAAGTACACTATCAGTCAAAAGTTTGGACACACTTTCGCTTTAAATCCAATGGGAAAATGTATACTCACCCTGTCAGACCAAATACTGTACATATTATTATTTATTATTTTTCAGTGTGTGTTCTTGTTTGATATCACCTGTGTGCGTCTTCTTACTGCATCTGTACTGTTGCAACTAAGCAATTTCCCCACTGAGGGACTAATAAAGGTTATTCTTATCCTATTCAATCCAGTGGGAAAGTGATGCCAATCTTTTGAGTTGTGGTGTACATTTCACATGTTTTCACACTTTGAAATTGGAGAGATTTTGCCCCAGAGCCTGCAGGTGGATGATGGGTCGGTGGAGGGACTGAAAGGAGTAGAGAGTACTCAGCGTTGAGGTTTGAGGCCTTTTGGACATGACTGAAAAAATACATTTGTTACAACAGGAAAACCAAACCCAACATTTTAATCTTTAGGCTCAGTTAAACAGCACATTTGATCATTTATCATATGGTCATTCTTTGTTAAGGAATGGTTGAGATACACATGCCATTAACTCAGCAATGCTACAAGTGTTCCCTATGTCAGGAGATATCTCCATCTGGCACACAGTATAAACTATATGAACAAACTTACTCAGGACAAAACTCCAGATTTATAGCTGTTCACTTGTAAGTCAGCATCATCAGTCACCACTACTGGTAGTTGAATAGGTAGTTGATTTTCTTTAAAATTTCCTTACATTATGTCTTCTCATTATTCTCCTACTCCTGCTTCTGACCCCCCCCCCCACACACACACACCTTTTTTTGTGTTATTCGTTGTGTTCTGCTTACCTCTTGACATGTTCTTTTTAGTCACTCTTTTTTTCTTACTCATTCACCAGCCCTGGTTCACCATGTAGCTCCCATTCCATCTCCTTCCTGTCAGTTCTTCATCACATGTACATGTTGTTTCCATACTCCTCTCCCTGAAATGTCTCCAAGCCTGGAACCTGTATGCATACTCGTGTGTTTCCATAGAATGTAGGGAAATGTAAGTCTGTGCGTTTGACTCTGCACAACGTCCACTGTAGATTGTTGATGTTATAGATGCATGAATACATAAATATATGTGTGGCTGCATTTGTTTACAATGGCTCCTAACAGCAGTGTGTTACATAACTGAATAATGTGAAAACGAGATACTCGATCACTTCATCAATGTTCTCTCTCTCTCCCTCTTTCTGTGCCCTGTTGATGATGTGATTTATACAGGTTGTGTTTCCCTCTCTTTATCTCTTCCCCTCCTTCTTTTTACCTCTTCCTGCTTTCTTTCTGCCTGTTGACACTGTGGTCGCCTTCACTTCCTTCAGTGTGTGTGTGAGGCTGGGCTAGGGACAATGCAGAAGTGGAGGAGGTGGCACACCGTTCTGCCAGTGGTTTCCTCTCACCAAGCATCTGTTTCTCAACTTCATCTTTGCATCAGTTTGTGAACGTGTGACAACTCAGTGACCTTACCTGTCATCGTTTTTTGACAATCCCGTGTTCTTGAGGGTTTATGGTGACCACCTTCAGGAACGGATGTGGGCTCAAACACTCAAAAACTGTTTCCTTCTTAATGCAGTGAAAGTTTCACACATGACCATCAAATGTGCACACACACACACACCCACAGAAACAGCTCTTTACAACATGCTTTTTTCTATCCAACTTACATATGGCGACGAATACAACATGCTTCATCTGTCTACCTCAAACACATGTACTAGCCCAGCACCAGCATGCAGCTGGGAGGAACACTGTTTCACTCATTTTTCTGAGTTCAAAGAAGAGTTTATTAGAACCACAGATTAATTTTCTTTTTCACATAACTAATCAACCAATCACATAACAACAACTCGGTCATGTGAACATGGTCAAAATAACTTGCTGAAGTTCAAACTGTACACCTGTACACCCGATCTTGGCCCACTGGGAACTGTGCCCCAAGACCGTGGGGGGTTCTGGCAGTTTGTTTAGCATGATACAGCAACCAGATTATCATTTTGCTTGCTAAGATGCTGGACAGGACAGGTTAAAAAAAAATAAATAAATCTTTATGCGCGATTAAAAAGATTATTGGCATTAATTAATTGTTACATTAACATGTGATTAACATGTTAACGTGCCCAGCCCTAATGTATATATATATATATATATATAGCATTTTCATGCCCAGCCATGATGCCTTTCCAACACAAAACTCGAATATTGTAGCAAAGAAAGTAAAAATAACTTCTACTAGTTAAACTAGATCTCAGCTCTTTCAGCTCTCTTAAGCCTGATACACACTGTATTTGCAGTCTTATGGGCTCGACACACAGGAGGCGACCAACTACAACGACAGGCCAAACTCATCGCAACCTTTGTGAAACCGAACACAGGACGCGACAAACGGCAGCAGTGACATGCATCGCGCTCTAAGATCGCTTTTCTCCAAGAACTTTGATTGGTTATGATATTGGTGGAGATTTTGACATTTTCAAACCAGTCCCTGACGTGACAAAGTATGACAGATGGAGAGTCAGAAGATTTTGCCCGAACTGACAGAAATCTTGCTGTTTACTGTATAAAAGGAAGACAACCCTGGGTTCATCCGAGTTTACAAAATAGGAAACAGCATCGTGAATATCATCATTTGATGGACCTCGAGGCTGATCCAGATAAAACCAGAACCTACATTTGGACTCATTCACTCTGGTGCCACACGACTACCTTTTATTCAGATAAAATTATCTATTCTTCTATTTTCAAAGTGTTTGCAGACTGCACTGTCTAGTCTGCTCTTTCTTAGGATCACTGAGACCCCACGAGGTGAGATCTTGCATGAAGCCCCAGTCCAAGGGAGAATGACAGTCATGTTTAGCTTCTTCCATTTTCTAATGATGGCTTCAACAGTGGATCTTTTTAACAAGCTGCTTGGCAATAGCCCTGTAGCCCTTTCCAGCCTTGTGGAGGTCTACAATTTCGTCTCTGGTGTCTTTGGACAGTTCTTTGGTCTTGGCCATAGTAGTAGTTGGAGTCTTACTGATTGTATGGGGTAGACAGGTGTCTTTATGCAGCTATCAACCTCAAACAGGTGCTTCTAATTTACCATAATAAGTGGAGTGGAGGTGGACTTTTTAACAGGTCTTTAAGGGTCAGAATTCTAGCTGATAGACAGGTGTTCAAATACTTATTTGCAGCTGTATCATACAAATAAATTGTTAAAAAAATTATACATTGTGATTTCAGGATTTTTTTTTTTTTTGAGATCATGTCTCTCACAGTGGACATGCACCTACGATTAAAATTCCAGACCCCTCCATGATTTATAAGATGGAGGACTTGCAAAATAGCAGGGTATTCAAATACTTATTTTCCTCACTGTACATGAACGAGCACAACATTTCACATGCACAAATGTCGCATGTCGCTTGGCTGGAGGAGGGCAGCGATTTTTGCCTCAATACGCAGGTTCCATAGAAAATGAATGGAGAAGGAACGATGTCGCCTCCCGTGTGTCGAACCCATTTTCCTTATCTTGAGCCTTAAGTTCATAATATAGCCCCATAATGTAGTTATGTATAATTTACAGTGCAACTTGATAGCCCTCCTTCTTTTCACCTCCACCTCTCTTCTTCTCCCCATTCCTCCCCTCTGATGTTGCTTTAAAGACTCGCTGCTTATGTTGAGGTTACAGTGGCAGCAGTGGAATGCTTATTTCTGTATGCATGATTGATGTGCGTGTTAAGCATTTGCATGTGGGCATGTGAACTGGAAATTACCATATTTATATTTAAACATTGCAATCAAGGCTCATGTTTTGTGGTAAATCCATAGTGTTTAGTTATTCTTGACATTCATAAATTCTGACATGCTGACCAGCCTTAGAAAGGGTTTGAAATCTTTTGTCACTTTAAAAATTGCATTATTGTTTGATAAGTTTATGACAGCAGTTTCATCAGAACATTTTACAACAGAATAACAAAACCTATATTAAATGGTCTGTACTTACAAAACGCTTTTACCCAAAGTGCTTTACATATAGGTCACATTCACCCATTCACACACTGATGGCAGGATCAGCCATGCAAGGCGCTCACCATGACCCATCAGGAGCAATTAGGGGTTCAGTGTCTTGCTCAGGGACACCTCGACATGAGCACAACGGGTCGGGATTGAAGCGACTACAGGACAACCACTCGACCCACTGAGCCATGCCGCCCCCTGCAAAGTGACAACTACCTGAAGAGAAGACAACTAGACCTTGTTTTAGTGAATGACAACTTTTCACATCCCTGTAGTTTCTGCAGTCCTCACCACAGCTGTTTTATATTTGCATTCAGATGTGGATAAGAAAAGGTGCAGAGAAACAATAAAGAAGCAAACACATTACAATAATTTTCATGTATGTGCATAAAAACTAATTCACTCACTAGAGATTTTTTATTTGTTTTTTTTTTTTTTTGTTTTGTTTTTTTGTCTTGTTTTGTTTAAAAGAAGATGTGATATGCAACAAAGAAAATTTTATTACGTCTGACCTGGCAAAGATGAAAACAACATGATTCACTATTCTGGTCAGAGGGAAAAATAACGTTATGACTGCGATTTGTCACATGGGTGTGGAATTGAGTGGGAAGGATTTTTTGTCTAGTACAGATCCCTTAAAAAATATAACATTTACCGCATATTACCCCATTTAATTATTTATTTATTTATTTTTTTGCTTCATTTTTCATGACTTTTTCCCAATATGACGGGTACAATTGATTAAAAATAAAACTATTTTCATGATATTTTTTTCAACGTGCTGAACACATATTACATGCATTTGTGTTCCTCTGGGGTCAATTTGACTCCAAGCTGTTTAACTGTGTAAAACTTGTGTGTGTGTGTGACCCATTTGTGACATAAGATACCCACACCTGCGAGCGGAGAGTTGATACGACGTTGGTGAGGGGAAACAACATGAGAACTTTTATGAGAACTTTCCTGCACCGTGGAGATGAAGATGTGTGTTTGTCTGTGTGTGTATTCGTGACCTACTACTCACACCTGGCGAAGTACAAAGGATATTTCCTGCACTGTGGAGTGTGGGGTATTCCCACAAGGACAATGTTAGATTAGAAAAAATAAAGGCTGAGCATGCAACGGCAGCTCTCTATCCAGTGTTACCAATGTTGTGACTTTTTTACTAAATTTAACTAGTTTTCAGACCTCTCTAGCAACTTTTAATAATAATAATAATAATAAAAAACAACTATGTAAAAGACTAATGACTTTTCCTGGTGGACTTTTGGAGACCGATGTTAAAACAGGTATCATTACCCTTTTCGGTGACCAACAGTGCTGCTGCAGGCTCCGCCCCCATCCAAAAGTGCTGATAAGAACCTCGGTCCTCACACACCTGCAGTCCTAGCTCACAGTTGCTGTCAGGTCAGGGGAATTTTATTTATTGATTGATTGATTGATTGATTGATTGATTGATTGATTGATTGATTGATTGATTGTAGTATCACTTTCATAATACATCATTTACCAAAGTAATCACCATCGCATCCAAATGAAAGCATTCTCGTAGCTTAGAATTAGTTGTTTATAAATACATAGGTGGTGGCACACCTAACTGGAGGCTGCCATGTTGCATTGCCATCTTGAATACAGTAGCTGAAAGGGGACAAACTTGTTAGCCTTACGCGTTTTACTTGTGAGTTCCCGCTGTTTCGGGAGGGAGGGGGAGAGGGTGGGGGTACTGCAAACAAGCCAAGATGACTGTAAATCATCAGCTTGTCAGTTCACATTGAAATGGAGGACCATCCATACTCTTTGCCCCACGAGACGGAGGAAAAACTAGCCAAGAAAAGAAAAAAATAATAACCAGGAGAAAACGAGAGTATACGTTGGTGGAGCATTTACCAGAAAGAGGTAATTGATAAAGGAAAGGGACTTCAAAGAGTTATTTCAGTCTAACAGTGAAGTTTATTTAGGAATTATGTTACTAACAGGGCAGGTAGTCCAGCAACTACTTTATCCTCCCATTTAAGTCGCATCATTTACTGTTACTTGCTATATAAAATGGCAGAAACGGCTAATTTCTTATTTAGCCTACAGTAGAAAAGCTCCGTTGCAACAGTTTTCAGTTGTTATTACTCTTTACAGAAGTCATATCAGTAGGCAACCGTGAGCTTCTTTCAGAAGTTTTCCGAGAGCTTTCCCTCTTATTTCATAATTTATTTCAGCTGATTTGTCAGTAAGGGAATGAGGGTAGTTGTCCTCCATCTAGTCAGACAAAACAGACCAAAGTAAAACCAGTTTCTCGTTGTGATTTCATCACCAGAACCGCAAACATTCTAATGCAAGAATATCTCTCAGATAATAATTATTTCTAATCAATACGTCACCCGCCTCCCCTGATAAATCAGCTGAAATACACGTTATTAAACACAGAGTAATGTTACTGCACCGGATCTTCCTCTTGCAGTGCTGACAGGTCCACTGCTCCTGCTTTGACTCCCTCTTTCTCCATCTTCATCAGATGCTCACTGAGTCTGCAAGTCACAAAAACCGATTTCACACAGTAACATGAGCTATTAGCAGTAGCTTACCAAATACATGCCGGGCATGCTTGTAACTTATCGCCATAAAAAAACCAAACAAACAACAAAAACAAAAGAACATTATGTATCGTTCTGTACCTCATCACCTGACAAGACACTCAAACTTCTGAGAGATGTTGACATTTTCACATTTATGACGCTCCGCAGCTTAGTTGTAATCACCCTCTTAAACAGCGAGGTTCCAGTACAGCACTATGTGGTTGCTTGCATTACATTAGCACACCACTAGATGGGAGTAATTCTTACACACTGGGGCTTTAAGGCTTAGGTCCAGGCCCCACACAATATACAGTCAGCTATGTAGATAACATCAAGTTTGACCTGATGGTGGCGCTGCAGGAAGGATCATATCATTACCAAAACCAGTCGGGTTTAAACTCTGGTGGTAAATAATCACGTCAGTAAATTTGAGAAAATTTTGGATGAAAACTTTCCAATTACTTTCAATTTGAAAGTTTGGCCTGATGGTGGCGCTAGATGACAGTTCAAGGTTTCATTATCAAGTGATTATTCATGCATTAAACAAATAAACAAAGTGCCTGACACAAAAACTTAGTCAACAATTTTCTGTAAATGATTTTCTGGAGGTAAATTTGTCTGGGGTCACGATGACCCCAAGGGTGAAATGTGTTAGTAATATTTGAGGATAACAGGAGGGTTAAAGGAACGACTCACAAATGAAGAAAATGTTACACTTCATCATCCATGTTGTGTTCCCACACTAAATACTGATTATTTTTAAGCAGTTTGTTTAAGTGATTAATCTGGCTGTGTTTGAACTCGCCATGCCCTGAAATTGATTTTTTTCAGGCAGTCTGGCTGCAGTGGTTATCAGTTCATGATCCCCATCCCTAACCCCCCACTTCTCTCAGTCTGTCTTTCTCTCAGTATCATTGTCCTGTATCAGTGCAGTGTGTGGCACTGTGTGTGTCAACCATCTGTTATAATCAGCCATGAATATTGCAGGGGCCCAGCACTTTAAACGGCTTATATACCCCATGGATGTTGACATGCATGGAAGAAGTCATGTGTGCACCCTGTGTGCATTTACAGTTGGCCCATTGATTTATAATTAACGCTGGGGTTATTGCTTCAGCACACACACAGCTGGCATCCTCTCCCGGGGTCACAGCAGTGTGTGAATAATGCCAAGGTGTGTGTATAGAAAGTTATTTCAGTGTCCGAGAAAGATATATTGTACCCAAGAGTGTGCAAATGAGGATGAATGCTTGTGTATGTGGGATGAAAGCATATGTGTGTCAATGCGAGTGTATGGAAGTTGAGGTTATGCAGCACATTACCTACCTGTATTTACCTACTCTTAGACTTGAACCTTTGTTTTTGACCTATTCAGACCGATTGGTTACAGAACTTCTGTGAATACACAGGTTCAGTCAGTATCTGACACAACAAGACTGCAATCCTGCGACTATTTATCGCCAAGAGCGCAGAAGACAGAGAACACATGAAGCTTTCTTTGTGAATTGATCTTGTTTCTTTGTAATTTTAGTCAGAACCACTGTACGTATTGTTGCACTAGAATCAAAGACAGCAGGACTTTTCAAGGCCTTGTGTTAATTCACTTTGTTTTTATTATTACCGTTTCTCAGTCTATTAAGCTGATTTGGGAAAAAGG
The DNA here is from genome assembly GCA_037177255.1 of Melanotaenia maccullochi. Classification (NCBI taxonomy): domain Eukaryota; kingdom Metazoa; phylum Chordata; class Actinopteri; order Atheriniformes; family Melanotaeniidae; genus Melanotaenia; species Melanotaenia maccullochi. The sequence continues at coordinate 3,851,297 of JBAGKP010000018.1, forward strand.
TGAAAGGGTACGTTTTGGGTTACGGCGGATTACATACGGAGGCATGACTAACATGTAGAGATTTAATGTTTGTCTACTTTTGTTTGATCAAATGAGATAAGAAGTAGGTTCTGATTTCTGAGGTTCTGAAGTCATGAGAATTGTACATTTGTAGTACACTCACCATTCACTTTATTAGGACCACCGGTAATATACTCATTAACACAAATATCTAATCAGCTAATCGGCCCAGCACCCGCCTCCCCTGATCCCTGATTGGCCGCCTTACCCCTCACTCCCTAAACAAGCTGTCCAATCCGGAGAAGAGGCCTCCTTTAAGACAGCATCATCACCATCAATCGGGGCAGCTGTGGACAGTGGGACACATGCCTGCCAGTTTGAGAAGGATTGTGGATTGTGTGGTTAAGATACTTCCCTGTGTGGTTTAGTAGTTGGTTTAATGTTAAATATCTTTTGTGTTCTGAGCTTTAATACCGTCCCTGCCTGAAAGAAGGAGGTTTTTGTGTTTAGTTTACTAGGAGTTTTGTTTGTTAGAAGACCGCCTGCGAGCGTGTAGCCCGTTTTGGGGACATTTTTGGTTTCTTTTTGTACTTAGTAGTGTTAAAGGTAATTGTTAAAAACCCAAAAGGGACACTTTTAGTTTGGTTAGTTTGTTTTTATTGTTATATTTGCCGGTTAAGGGTTGTTCGTGTTTTGGAACCCATTTCTGTTAATAAACATTTATTGCATTTTATTTACCCTTGGTCCGGCCATTTCTGAGTTACAGTCCTTTTGACCCCTGGACAAAAAGGGGGACGTAACATAGTGGGGGCTCGTCCAGGATCTTTTTTTTTGTAATATTATATTTTTGTATATCACTTTATTGAACCACTAGACCAAAGGGTCACGAGCAAGACACCGGTCCCCTGTTTGCTTCTAATGTAGTTATCTGTGCACAAGTGTTTATGTAACTGAAAAAGAGAAGAAAAAAGTAAAAGTAAACAAGAAGCAGATCCTTAATCATAGAAAAGAGGAGCTTTTATATCTATAAAAATAAAAGAAGCTGTTCAGGAAAACTAAAATAGAATAAATTTAATTTATTTATTATTGTGTGGAAGTCATTTTAATGCATATAGTAATCAATCATATTTACTCATATAACAATCACAAGTGTAATCATTTTTTTATTCATATATTACATTTATTCATTTATTATCCTCAATTACATTTCATAATGTGTATTTTCCTTATATAGAAGATTGAAGTTATTATTCTCCTGTTGGGTTCTTGTGTGAGGTCAAACTGAACACTTTTCTTCGCGTTATATTAAAGTCAATATGCATCAGTTTTAATGTCATTTTAAAAATGCAAAAACAAACTGGTCATGTGTTCCCATTAAAAGTTGTATTCAGTTCCTGCAGAAAGCGGCCCCTGGTGACAGGATATGGCCATGCTATTGCTCAACTAGCCACAGAATCACTCACAAGAAGCCTGGTATGACCACTTCATTCGTCTCAGTTCCCGCTTTTCTGCAATACTCGTCATTCCATTTTTTATTCTCTCTCTTAATCCCTTTCTCTCCAGCCATTTTTACTTATACCTCCTCCACTTTTCTGACCTGTCATCTTACTATCTGATCTTATCTGCCCCCTCTTATAAGGTCATCTCTCCACTCCTCTATTTTCTCAGGGAGTGAGGGCAGCAAGAGGCCCTTTCTCTTCTATTCATCTCTCCATCAGGAAGTGGATGAACCGGCTGTGCGAGGTGACACACTAGATTAGGGGGTTGCATTCAGTCGAGATGCGAGGTCATCCACGGGAGGGGGGTTCTTGGCAACCACTCCAATGATTGTAGCACACTGATCTGTCATGGCCAGCCAAAACACATTTCAAAGCCTTTAGATCCACCTCAGCACTCTCCACAGGCAACACGGCCATGCACACCGCATACAAGCAGATTCATATGGACTTTGAACAGGGTCATCTGAAGTTCTGCAAGCCTGTCCCAGATCATCATCACACATGTAATTATTGCATTCATCTGAATGCTTTCATGATTACCTCTAGCAGAAAAAAAAAAAATCAGGGACACTTTGATTTCTGATTTCCTTTTAATAAAGTCTGTAATGTTTGCACTTGTAACTGTAATTAATGGTCACATCAAACAGTCATTTTTTTAAACTCTTAGTATCAGAACAAAATATAGTAAACAAAGTCATTTACAAATTGTCTTCACGACAGATTGTCTTTGTTTCTGATGTTCATCTTTTGGACGTTCTCCTAGTTTTGTCACATTTAGTTGTATTTGTTTTATGTGTTTATGTATGTGTATTTTTAAGTTTTATCTTTTATTTTTCTTTTGTAGAAGCTGTAAACTTTCCTGTTTCACACCAGAGGCCTGTGCTATGAAGCAGGACTAACATCCCAGGGATATCTCTCTGTTACCTGGGCTAACTTATCCAGACAGTCACAATCCTGAGTAGTACTAACTACTAGCAGTACTATGAAGATGGTTATCAACTCGGTAATTCAATATCTATATTAGTGCATGTTCACATAAAAGAGGAGGTGTTTGCAGCATCGGTCATAAGGGTGAGGACCAATAGCAAACATGGAGAAACCCTGCAGAGCAATCTACGTTACCGTGGAGGAGCAGACAATTATTCTTCAAAAATACGAAGAACTCAAACACATCATCTAGGCCAAAAGCAAAACTGTTGCTACAGTAACAGCCAGGAAGTATGTAACTAACAGACAGACAAACATGCGACGCTGAATACATAACCTCCACCTTGGCGAAGGTAATACCTGGAAATAATAATAATAATAACAATAATGGATTAGATTTATATAGCGCTTTTCAAGGCACCCAAAGCGCTTTACATTGTGAATCCATTATTCATCCACT
>JBAGKP010000018.1:3870401-3886257 GCA_037177255.1 Melanotaenia maccullochi
CGAGCTTCTTTTCAGCTCGTCGGAATCCTATGGGTCACGTGGTTTCAGGCTTTGTCCATTCTTTTTTACAGTCTATGATTTTATCTGGATAGCATTAGCATAAAATATTAGTTATCCCATCAGATTTACTGTGATAGTTAGGTAAAAGAGCTTAAGCAAGTATGATCTAATATAAGGTTTCATACAAAGTGATATGTGACCCTGTGGTTCTGGAAATAGTGATTATAACTTGAGTCCTGATTGTGCATCTGACTAAAGAATGTCAACACAAGGTTTTCTGAAGGAATGTTCTGTTCAATAAAATGTTCAGCTTTTTGGGAGTTGGTACATTTTTGCTGTGAAAGTGTAGGATTGCTGTGATTCATGTTGGCATTAGTATAGATTACCACCAGATGTTGCACACTATATACACAGACAAATCTCTACAGTACAACTGTTAGCACTTATAGCTGCAGTTCATTATATAGTATTACTTTAACACATTAGGAGCAGAAAAAAATATGGGTCCTGCAGAGGACAACCATAGAGGGCCCCTGAATTCTAAATAGGTTAAAGCAAAGTGAGACCCCTTCAAACAGTACAGAAATGTTCATACTCATCATCATAAAGTCTCATTTAAGTTCCCTTTGTTTGCATAAATAGGTACGTTTGTTTCAAACATTTTAAAAAGCACTGCCCTCATATTGCAACGCATCCTGTATGTTGAGATGGTTGTTATGCAATGCATCCACTAGGGGGCAGTGTAGAGTTCAGAGTTGATTTTTGAACATTTTAATTTCTATACTAACAATTTACTGTGGGAGGAGAAAATAAAAAGTTTCATATTGAGATTTGAAGCTTAACATCTGTCTCTTGTATTTTCTTTGTATGTGCACAATTGCTGTTGTCATGCTGACATCTTCTTTCAGCCAATTCAACATAAAGAATTGCCTGTTAAGCTTTGGTAAGTGGGTGCATGAGGAAGGAGTGAAGATACTGGAGGCAGATTGATCATCATGAAACTAAGGCCAGGTTCACACTGCAGGCTGAAGTGACCCAAATCCGATTTTTTTTGCCTCTATGCGACCTGTATCTGATCTTTTTATAACAGTCTGAATGACACAGATCCGAATTTTTCAAATGCGACCCAGGAGACTTGGATATGTGGTCCTAAGTCTGATATGTGTCTGATCTTTTGCCATGCGACTTCAGTCTGAATGGCCAGGTCACATTAATCCGACCTACATGTCATACACAACATTGTTTAGAAACTCTTAACTGTAAAGGCGCTCACGTCACTCTCTCCCCACTCCTGGCTATGACTCTGTACGCAGACGTTTCTCTGTATAGACGTTGCTGCCACTGCTCCACAAAATGCCATGGCCAAAAACTTGGCTCTCCTCTTTTTTAATCTCCTCCTTAAAATGATGCCATTGAAAATGTGCTGGCTACACTTAGACAATAACTTTAAACATAGCGCTCCGCTGTTACCGCAATCACGAAGACGTCACATGCACGCTCACTGTCACGTCATTGTGTCTACTACATATGCGGGACCTTTTCAGTGCACATAAGGTTCATACATCACATACAAGTCGCATTTAATTGGAAATGGGAATGGACTCTCAAAAAAAATCAGATTTCATAAAAAAATCCGAATTGAGCATTGCAACTGCAAATGTTGCAATTTTAAAGTTATTGTCCAAAGAGAACAGCTCTATATTACCTTGGCTTCAATGGCTCAGCACTTTCCTGGTTTCTGTCCTACCTCTGCAACTTTACACAGTTTGTTACCATTGGAGGTTCGTTCTACACTCAGTCAGTCATGGTGTACCTCAAGGATCGGTGCTGGGTCTCCTTCTCCCCATTATAAGCAAGTGTTTAATTCAGCAAATACAAGGATTCATTCTGTAGCTTCTCCCATATAGAAAACCATGTATAGAAACCACTGCTCTATGTAAGGGACACATAGAAGTGTAACTACTGCAGAACTCTGTTCTTCAAGGGCCGTTGTCCTGCAGGTATCGGATGTGTTCCTGCAGAAACACACCTGATTTCTACTGTTGCAGTAGGGAAAGATTCAATATTTGTAAGACTCTCGAGGACCGGAGTTGATGACCCCTGATTTACAGGTTTCCATTTGGTCAGATCATCGGCCATCACAGCTTTCACTCTTAAGCTGACCACTCTGAATTTCAGCAAAGTAAAGCATTCATACAACTACTCATTACTCATCTGTTCCAGAAGTCTTCAATCTTTAGTCTATTTGTTCATTGAGTTTTTTTTATCTTTGCATTCTGCTGGTTTCTCTTATTGTATAAAATACACACTGATCCCCTTCTGGACTGGTGAGCTATGTCTCATTTTGCAGACACAGACCATGAATCCTAAGTAGAAGTTAAATGAGAGAATCAGACTTATTTTATTGATTGTTTGGGGATCAACTGGACAAAACCTCCTAAATTTGAAGCATGAGTAAATACATGAATACAAAACATGTGATGTAGCTCACAGAGAGCATTATACGCTAAATTATAGCAGTCCAACTCACTCGTGCTCTCTAGGTCAGTGATTTTCAAACTGGGGGTCATAAGATAATTTCATGGAGTCACCTAGATAATATTTAAAAATATATTGCCTACATTTATCAAATAATTTGGGGCATTCTTTCTTTTTTTTTTAATTTTTTTTTTTTACTTTTACCAGGGCTGTCTTAAACCATTAATGAAGAGGTAAATCTTTGAAATCAGTAAATTGTTTTATAACACAATAACTCATAGACAACAAAGTTAGTAAACATGCCATGTTAAAAATCTGAATTTCACATTATCTCTGCAAAAAGAGTTGGTTTTGGGCATGTAGGTGACCCACCAAAAACCACTTTATCCTACTTATTCTGACAGTTTTCCAGCCTTACTTTTAAAAGATGGCTGCAATATGACTGATTTCATACATCGCACATTTAATAACTAAGTCGTCGCATGGGGCTGGGGGTCGTGAACACCAGCGTATGTTATCTTGGGGGTTGCGGCTCAAAAAGTTTGAAAACCACTGCTTTAGGTAATGGAAACAAAGAAGTGTAACTACTGCAGAGAAATTATGATATTTTTGGTTTTGGCAGTTTTAACTGACACATAAGCAGCTGCAGCAGCAAAAAAAAAGGTTAATAAAGTTTAAGTTTATTGTTATATAAAAGTCAAGGATTATATTCTAAAAAAATGTGTTTTGTTCAGGATTTCTTTCTCCAACATTTGTACCTTGACATTGGAGCACCGACAGGGTACCACCACAGTACAACCAGCCACTCTGAAAAGATTTGCTAGGAAAAAGAACAAAAGACAAGCATGCGTTTCAGACTAAAAATAGATCTCCAACTGGTCTTGTTTCATTCAATATGCAGAACACCAAGTCTGTCCTCAGAGATGGAGAGCTGTGCATCTTTTGTGTTTGCTGTGTTCAGTGGGTGGGGGTGTGGACGCAATTCACCAGATCTCTGTGCTTACGTAGTCCTGTCTTTTGTGGGTTTTCTGTTCTTTTTTGTTCTTGTTTTTCACTCCATCTCTCAACCTTGTCCTCATTATCCATTCTCCTCCAGCATAATGTTTCAGAGGCTGTTAAACTTCTTCAGCCTGAGACCAAATGTAGATAATCTAGTGTAACCTCGGTATCTTGACTAATGACTTTGTGCACTTACTGTACAAACTAGTTTTCTTGACACAAGGGACTTTAGAAAGCTTTTTGGTCATGTCAGGTACCAAACCATGATACAGTTTAGAAAAACAGACGGTTATAAGGTTTATGCATGTATATTCTCTGCGAGTCTTGTCCTACATGGACTCACTGCAGTGTGTGTGGGAGTGAAGGCTCTTACATTGTACATATGTGGGCATCCTCTGGCACAAACAGCTGTATGATGGGCTCATCATCAACAAAGACCAAGCTCGCTTTTGTAATTGAAAGGCAAATGTGCCCTTGCAGTCTGATGGCACATACTGCTCAAGGCATTTCTGCTTTAAGATACTCTGGCTTTCCCTCAGTCGCCCATTCCAGCTGCAGCAACCTCTGACCATGAAACAGCAAGAGATGCAAGCGCAGGGATGTTGTAATAACTGCAGTTCAACATGCTGGCTAGATGTAATTAGTTAAGGTATTTTTTAACTTGATCAGTTACCTTGTTTTACTCGTTTTATTTCCTATTCTATTAATTATTAGACATGCAGTTCAGTCTTTGCTAAAATCAACTGATCCTTTTTGCATTGCAATCTAAATTTTTACAGAGTTTCTTACACATCATTATTATTTGATTCTTCCATGCAGCAGTACAAAGGTAAAGAAGTTTCTTTGTTGAACGTGTGATCAAATGTAGCTGCATGCACAGCTCACAAGATTTAGGCACAAATATGACAGACATCATAAACAAGAAAAGATAAAGAGAATCACCTTGTGTATGTGTTACTGAGCTTTTACACAGAGTTTATGACACAAGTCTACCTTTAATACCAGTGTGGAATTCATTACCCCAGAAACCTTTGGGAAATTAATTTTCATATATTCACACAATCTCAATTATGCCACTTAAATGATATCTTTATTTGCTTAATTGGTGGCTTTATACCTGACTGGGGTAGAGAGAAGTGTTTGCAAAAGAATGCTGCACTTCAAAGGTTGTTTTCCATCATTCTTCTGTCGCCTTGTTATTTTTCACATGTCAGGGGTGTCATAACACATCCCCTGAAATTTTAATGAAGAATGACTTGGACATATTTTCAGCTCATTTAGCGAGAAAAAGCTGAGCTGAAATTTGTTAGATCTGTGACTGAATTCTCACATTCAAGCACAACAAATGATTAGCGTGATGAGTTTTTCAGGTTGTAATTTAGTTGCTTGCACTGACGGATGGCAGGTCTCTGTTAGAGATTAAAAATAGCTTATCATGAGGTTGTGTCCTGGGCAAATGAGGAGAATCTAAACTGTGTGAGCATCCCACTATATTAACAGGGAAAATGTTAATTGCATTTGTTACAGTTAGGTTTGCAAAATACTGTGTGTCGTACCCATTTTCTTTCTGTTGCTGAGTTAGAAAGCTGCTAAGTTTAGCTGTCAAGTGTTGCAGAGTAAGCCCTGGACAAGTTTCTTTTCTGTCTGTGCGAAAGCAGCCTCCCATACAATACACAGCAGCCAATGCCTACTCCACACTCCTTTATCCTCAGCTTGTAGTTTCACCTACTCTTATTGATTCTTTATTGACCTAAGGTGTCCTCCAGTGCCACTGCTCCTCATCCTCCCTCCTATCAGCCACCGCTGCACCCCTCCTTTTCCAAGTGCAAGGTGAAAAGAAAGACCGAGCTCCACATTGATTTCTTCGCTGACTTTCTCCCCCTATGTCTGTGTCTTGTGTCGACCCTACTTCTCTCTTCGTACGGCCAACCTCTTGGAAAAGTCTGCAGCAGAGGTGGACGCCTCACTGCAGCGCTGAAAGGTGCTGAAGCAGTTTCTGAATAACATTCTTCTTTTAAAAAGAGAAAAAGAGATCTGCAACTGAAAGCCAACATATCACAAGTTCAGATTTACAAAAAAAAGACTTGAAAGACGATAAGAAGGGACAAAAAAAGATTTGTCGGGTTGAGGGAACCATTCAGAAAGAGCAAATACATACCTGAGAGTTTTTTTAGTACCGCACAAAGGAGAGAAATGTATTTGTTTTTATGATGCCCGACTTCTGCACAAGTCAAATCTGGAATGGAAATAAAAAAAAAAAGTTCTGATTTTGATAATATAGTAATTAAAAATAAATAATCAACAATTGCTCACATCATTAAGCCAATTATAGCTCAGCCTATTTCCTCTGTGGAAATGTGCTGAGTATAATTACACAAACAAGGACGCGCACACCCCTAGACACACAAATAATAAGTCGACCCCCTGGAAGGCTACCCCCCCACCCCCCACCCCCCTCCGCCCCTTTGGACAACACATGAGAAACCAAATCTCTCAAATGGAGAAATAAACAAAAGAAACAAAAATACATGAGATGAAAGAAGAAGCAAGACAATAAAGGGAAAGTGTCCCTGGTGGATTTTTGTATCCCTCCTCTTTGCTGTGTTTTTTTCGCCTCCTATTATTTTATTTGTTTGTTGCCTGGCCATTCATTACATTTTCTCTTTTTTATTGTTGTTGTTGTTTGTGTCTTTGAGATCTTAGAAATTCTTAAATGGTTTCGACGTTTGCTTTGATCTCATTCAGAAAGTGATAGAAGCCAAAGCTTTGGAAGTTATTTTGATTAAACTTTTATTAACTTCAGTCTGCTGTCCTAATACAGTCTCTGAAGAATTCATTGGAAATCCTGAAAGCAGAAAGAAGCAGCTAATCTCGCTATAATTTCCAGGAGGACATGCCAAGCACAAAAACTAAAAAAACACTTTTTCTAAAACTTTAACGTTCATTTATATTTGATAGTATTTCATTGTCTTCCATTTATTTTACAAATTTTAAGATCAGTTTTTTTTTTTGGTTGTTTGGTTACTTAACACCAAAGTGTTTGATGGAGCATATCTTCCAGGAAGAAGTCCCCCCCCAACTTGCCTTTAACTATGTCATTCACTGGTTAGTCCTTCTAAAATTATATCCTGATCCCCTTTACTATGACATGACTCTAAAAATATTCAAATAGACCTTGTGGTTGCAGAGATATAATCGTTTCATTATGGGTATGTAACTTTTGATCATAGACCTAAAAAATAGGCGCAGCGTTCAAAGGGTTAAGGTAAAAGAAAAAAATGATAACCTCTAATGCGGTCATCGCTGTCCTTTATAAAATCCCTGAGGTGAAGAGGTCCACCGCTTCTTGATTTTCTGCTTACTTTACAAACCCGGTAGAGACAGAACTCTGTGATTCATATACTTCAGCAGGAAAGTGAGAACAACCAGCCAATGATGCAGGCAGCTCACTTTTTGGCAATGCAAGGCAAATTTATTTGTATAGTAGATTTCATAAAGGAAAACAAAATATCCAATTAAAATGTTGTATTTTACATAACAGTAAAATTATTAGGAAAAAAAAAAACCTTTCGTGTACATTTTTGTGTTGTAAGTAGTGGAAAACATGCAGCAGAAATCCCCTCTCTGTAAGGTAAGTCTTGCTGCCCGGTGGACACTTATGCAAGCCTTAATGATCCGGGCTGCTTATTAAAGCACCTTATTTGAACTAGATAACGTGATTACGATAAGATCAATTAGCGTGCAGCGATAACGGCGACTGCAAGCTCATTGTGGTTTTGATGGCATTTGCGTTTGGTCTAGTAATGTATGTCCTACAGAGATAATTAAGAAAGATGGCTCCAGAGGCAAGCAAGCTGAATGGGAGGGAAGGCATTACACCCGGACCCTTTAGGCGATTAACATCTCCGCTCTATCTTCCCCACCAGCGGCTTCAAGTGGAGCTTTTGAAGAAGCCCAAATTGATTCTGCATCCCATCGCCGCTGCCATGCTCAGCCATCATTCCTTGATGTCTTGATGTGCATAATGTTTACACATCCTCATTGCTGGAAACTCTCCAGCTGCAGCAAGACTGTTTAGTGAAGAATTTAAGGTGTTCACTGATTGGAGAATATAATTCTTTTGGGATGGTACCATAATAGAAGAGATCTAAGAAAATCTAGTCCTGTATAAAATAATTATAAAAAAGCCTCTTCATTAATGTGATCGTTCGTCCTTTATCTTTTTTTATTTTTAATTTAGATCAGATTAATCTTTCCATGCTTCCACTCTGCGACATAACCATTTCTCATTATAGTTGTTGAAAGTTAGCACTGTGGAGCACTGAACGGGTTTTTACAATTAAAATGAATGTACTCTAATATTGTAGTGCTTCACAATATATAAGGTGATTTATGGTCCATCAGGTGAGTTTATCAGACACCATCAGAACCTCAGGCGTGTGCTTAAGCTACTGCAAAAAAAAAATGAACACAACTTGCTAGCAGTTTGCTAACTTTAACACTTTTAAACATGAGAACCTGTGAAGGGCAAATAAGCAGCTGCGTTTCCATTACCGTTTGTCACTAAATAAAAGTCCTGTTTCCAAAATTTCAACAAAGTGCAGTTGCAGGTGTTTCTATTGAGACTCAACATTTCAGGAGGATGGAGATTTTTCATTTTTTGTATATTTTTTTAATTATTTGTAAAAGGATTTCCATCCACTCTGTGTCTACTAATAACTTCGCCCCCTATGTTACATACAGAAACATGCAAATGTAAGTTCCATTACGCTTTTGTCATATAATCCTATATCAACACATCTAAAAATCCAGCTCATGAGAGCGTAAAAACATTTTAGTGATTTTTGAGTTTTTTTTTTACAATATTTAGGTTTTGCGCAATCCTTGGGGTAATAGAAATGTTTCCATAAGTTGCACAGCCTATGATACAGAAACAAATGCACTAATGTACAGGCCTGTCTGTAGCAATTTAAAATAATCATTCCCCAGAAGAAACTGAAATAACTTTCAGACCTTCTCACTCATTTTGATGGCACACTGACATTGTAGACACTGTAGTTATATACTTTTTTTAAGTTTCTGGGGATCACAGTGGATTCTCATTTTACATATAGAGAGCATGTACAAAACCTTACCTGAAAACCCAACCAAAAACCATAGTATATAGTAAAATCAGATCACACCTGTCTTTGTCAGTTTCTAAGACAAATTTAAATACAACAATTATCTCTACTCTGTCATATTGTTAACCTGTTTGGACACTCACAAACAACGAAATCCTCGAACCAAGAGTCTCTTATAGGGCAAGGTGAGTTTACGATGATTCAAAGTTCTTTACAGAAAATAAGAATCAGAATTTAAATTGATAAAACAAAGACAAACTAAAAAATAAGAACATTAGATTAAAAACAGTATTAAAACATGATCAGGACAAGTTTAAAATATCAAGCTTAAAGGAAACAGCAGATTTGGACTTTAAAATAAAAACTATTTAAATGCAGAGGAGAACAGGTGGGTCTTTAACCTGGATTTAAGCTGATCTTACGCTTTGTTTGTTTATTGCTTGTTCCAGATATGTGGACCATAGAAGCTGAATGCAGCTTTTATCTGTCTGGTTCTGACTCTGGGAACAGATAAAAAACCAGATCCAGATGACCTGAGGGGTCTGGTAGGAATAAATGAAGCACGCTGAAACTCAGCAAGTAAAACTGAAACATTGGAACCGGAAAACTAAAAACAGAGATGGGAACAATGAGAGGGAGATGGAAATGCCACAAAAATAAAAATACAAAGACTGGGCTCTACAATCTGTACCACAATCACTAATTCTGAAACACAGACTTAAACACAAATACTGGAACACATGGACCACATGGATTGAAAGACAAGGAGACCCAAGACTGGAATACGCACAATCGGAAAGCGATGACACAGAAGTCAATGCAGAACATGCAGACTGAAAGACAAGGACGGAAATCTAAAACACATACTGAAACTCAATTACTGGAACATGTACATTAGAAGAAACAGAGTAAAACACAAACACTGGAAACCACACGCTTCAACATGAATGCTAAAATGCATGGTCCATGCACAAAGACTGGAAAAACAAGACCAAACCAAGCTGGTGGAACACACAAACAGGAAGACTGAATAATAAATAACATAAATAACTAAACAAAAAGATATAAAACTGCTTACTTAAAGACAATGAGTGAAACACAAAGACTGGAACACAGAAACGTTTTACCTACATGTTTACTCACTCCTCTTTATTTTTCCCTTTAAGCTCTGGCCTCTAGGTTTTTAGGGTTAGAAGTTATTCATGCTTCTGCATCATTGGTTTAAAAAAAAAAAGCTTTATTCAGCCAGTTTTCATGAGATCTTTAAAGTGGTTTTGGAAGTATGTCTCAACAGGATCCGAGATGTCTGCTTCTGTCATTTTGAAGCATAAAGTGATCTTTCTCATGGACAAACACCAATCGTTGTCCATTAAAGAATCATTTTGACCACTGATTGTTGCTCTGAGGTCATCTTTATGGCTAGTGACATCACATCAGCTGTGGTTTTTGTCTTCAGGAACTGTTGGGCTGCTTCAGTGTCCTCTGCAGTCTTAATGAATATCTCCAAGCTTCCTCAGATTGATCTCAGCTGTCCCCACTGGGGGGAGTGGGGGGTGGGCTCCATAGGGCATGTTCATGGAAAATAGAAGCTATGAAGAAAAAAGATAATGATGAGGGTGGGGCTGGGGGAGGGGGGAGGGGGGGAGGGGGGGTTGATTGACAACCACAGACTGCAATTAGTGTGTTGTCTTGCAGCATCTGTGTTTTAGTGCTGTACACTTATGTGGATGTGTGTTTATTTTTAGTGATGTTTGGTGTGTGCAGTGATCTGGATCCATGATCCGGCAGTTCTGATCCGACACACAGGGACGGGTATCACAGGGTGTGAGGCGCCACTGCCAGATGGCAGATATACCCAGCCCTGTCTCTTATGCACACATGCACACATGCGCACACACAAAAACACACATACAAATCTGACCGCACCAGCAGTCGAATGGTCTTGATTCTGTCAGCCTGCCAGATTTACATCACTCGCATGCTGTGAAACTAGTGTAAAAATAATTACTCTGTTTGTATAAGTGCTGCACAATTATTTAGATTTTTTTATGTTAGTAAATGATCCAAAATCAAACTCTGCTACAACAAACTGTAACAACTGGATTTAAATGTATGACACAAACGAGCAATGCATCAGCGTTAGGCTGGTCATTTCTTGTCATATTTCTCAATGCGTGAACTCTCACATAAAAATGACGTCTTTGTGTTTGCGGTAACAGCGGAGCGTATGTTGCAATTTTAAAGTTATTGTCCTACCGTAGCTAGCACATTTTCAATAGCATCGTTTTAAGGAAGAGAATACGAAAGAGGAGAGCCAGATTTGTGGCCATGGTATTTTGTTGAGTAGTGGCAGCAACGTCTGTACAGAGAAACATGTGGGTACAGAGTCGCAGCCAGGAGTGGTGTGACCACTTTTACAGATAAGAGTTTCTAAACAATTTTGTGTATGATGTGTAGGTTGGATTAATGCAACCTGGCCGTTCAGGTTGCATAGGGGTCAAAAAATCAGATTTGGGTCACTTCAGCCTGCAATGTGAACTTGGCCATAGTCCTGTTAACAGCATCATGTCCCCAAAAAAGAGACATAACTCTCAAAAGAAATTGTCGACTTTGTGTTATGTTACAACTTTATTCATTTATGGAGACAACACCTGCACTTGTGGTATATTATTACTTTTTCTTTTTATATATCTCAGGAAGCTACACTTTCTGTACGAGGAAAGGTATACATAGAGAGAATGTTTTAGTTACTTTTTTTAAGTATGTATTTATTATTTAATTATACCTATGTGGCTTAAACCAGTATTATCAGAGGGCATGTGACAAAAAGGTTAAAAGGAAAATCATGGAAATGTGCTGCTCCCTTGTGCTTCCCTTTAACTCTGAATCACAGTCGAGTACAGATCATACATATGTACGGGGGTCCTTTCTCCCTGGCGCATGCAGCAGGTCCATCACTGCAAATGAATGCTCCCCTTGATATAATTCTCATCAAGGTTCAATCAATTTTCTCTTCCTTTGCCTGCAGCAGTGTATCAAAAAGGGTTCTTCATCAATCTCCGGGCCTCTATTCTCATCTGCATCCTGCTGCTGCTACTTCTCCTCCGATTGAGATGTGAGACATCAAGGATTAGGGCTTGAAATGGGTGGTAGTTGATGTAGAAGTTGTAGATATGTCGGGCTGGAAGTTGAAAATGTATTGAGATTTCCATGACATTCTTTTATGTTTAGACTTGGCAAACCTAGTAGAGGTAGGAATGGATGTGCAGACGTGATTGCAAATGATTTCCTTATGATGGCTGCTTGGTGTGCTGTATGCGAGCCTTTGCTAGAGGCAATCTGAGCCCATTGGTTAGACTCTACATTACAGGTTGACTGGCTGGTGGAGGGGCAGCTAACAGGAGAGAAGAGTTTCATGTGATGAAAGCTGGATGAGAGGTCAGCTTTGGCTGGGTTATAATTTTAATAGGACCACTGCCCCCCACCTTCAGACACACACATTTAATCTGTGCCTGTGCTGTTGGAGGTGATGGTTAAATGTTTTGGCAGCCAGGTCAGAGGATGGTCATTCGCTGACCTGCTGGTGAAGGCTGGAGGTATGTGGAGCTCTTCCTGTGATAAATGACCATCCAGTGCAAGGAGTTGCATCCATGACCTGACTTGTCAGTTGGGGCTTCACAACACAGCGGTCATGAACATGGGTTTTTGTTTTATCCTTTTCTTCTTTGTTCTTTTTTCTTTTACCAAATAAAATAAAGACAAAATATACATCAGTATTCTTTAAATGCCACTTTAATTATTTGAATTATTTAATTATATATATATATATATATATATTGAGGGGGAAAAGCACATAAAATTACAGGGACTGGGTTTTGGTGGTAAAGTCTTGGATATAACAAGGATTTTTGAATAAAAAGATGTACTTGATTGCGTTAGTATTTTGTTGTTTTGTCAGATACGGACACCTTGGTTAAAATAAATTGTACATTCATAAAATACATCAATATTTATTTCTACTTCTTTTGAGTATCTGACACTACATTCAAACTATTAATGCAAACATATTCAAACAGTCATGCAAATATCTGATTTTAATTTGCTTCGTCTTTGGACTGGTGACCTGTCCAGGGTGTACCTGCCTCTCACCTGTTAATGCTGGGATGGGCTCCAGCTTACCTGTGACCTGTAATGGAACAAGCGGTACAGAGGATTTGCTTCATCTTTGATAATAAACAACAAATAAAGGAAACTTTGGCAGGTACATTGCCAATTAAATGACACCAGAAAGTCTGTCTTGCTATGACGTCACGATCTTACTTTGGTTTAGTTTGTGTAAGATTACTATTTCATGTCTTTGTGTCTTTTCTACATTTTAGTTAGGCTTCCTTGAACTTGGGTTTGCGTTTCTGTTCTCTGTGCTTCTCTGTACAGTTTACATTATTAGCTGTTTCCTGTTCTGTTTTGTAGAGGTTTATGGTTTTGTTTGCTTATGATCCTTGTCTATCCTGTCCCAGTTTATCGTTTTCATCATAGCTTTACTTTGTCAGTTAGCCTGTTATTTTGTTATTTAGCTTTGCTTCAAGTACATTGTTACTCTTGCCATTGCAGCACCTTTAACTTTCTTTAAATAAAGTTTTGTTAAATCTGTCTGCTACCAGTGGTCTTCAGTTTAGGTCTTTCCCCCTCGACTCCTCTCAATCAAGTCTAGTGACAAATGATCACGGTGTAAAGGTGATGATATAAAGCCATTGTGCAGTTGTACAAATATTAGATCATCTTTAACTGTAACATAATGCTTTAAAACTGTGATTTAGGATAAAATACACAATATATTGCTCAGATTGCTCAGTAGATTCACTTCAGTACTGTACTTTACTGTACTGTACTGTATTTTCCCATTAAAAGCGATTGTGTACTTTTACTTGAATAAGATTTTGCACTCCTAATAAGTGCTTATGCATTGCTCCCTTTGTACCTCAGCAGTTTTTCACCGCTATGCTACTGGGACACGCATGACTATAGCTTGGCAGGACCAAGAAATCTGCCGTGTCCACCTGCAGAACAGATTTCAGCCAGCATCATAAAATGCTGCTACTGTCATACAAAGACACAACAGACCTATAGCTGTAAGAAAAGTAAGGATCTGGGACTTTGCATTTCTGAGTGTTTGTGGATTTTAAATCGAGTTTTAAAAGGAAATATGAAAATGTTCTGTTGACAACATGATATTCTGCAAAAGGATGACATCTTATGATGTAAGGGATATTTTTATACCTAAGCGTGGACAAAGATGAAGTTATTTAAAGTCTTTATCAGTCACCCTGACATTGTTTAGGATAACTTTTCGAGGAGTTCAGAATTCTGTTTCCTAAAGAAAAACAAATAAATTCTCTTTCTTGGCTTTTTATCTGTCTTTATCTAACCTGCAAACTTCAGTAACAGATCAAAGGGTGTTATCAAATAACAAAATCTGGTACCATACACCAAAAACAAAATATCTTTGGTCCATACACTGACCACTTCATCAGGTCCACCTTGATAGGACTGGGTTGGACCACTTTTTCTTCCATAACTGCCTTAATTCTTGGGGTCAGATTCAACAAGGTGGTGGAAACCTTCCTCAGGGGTTTTGTTCCATATCAACATGACAGCGTCACACAGTTGCTGCAGGTTTGTCGGCTGCATCCATGATGAGAATCTCCCGTTCCACCACATCCCAAAGCTGCTTTACTGGACTGAGATCTGGTGGCTGTGGAGGCCGTTGGAGTCCAACGGACTCATAGTCATGTTCAAGAAATCAGGTGAAGATGGTTTGAGGCTGTGGTGGTATAACTATGGGTCCTGCTGCCTTTCTATCATCTCCAACCAGTCTGTCCATTCTCTCCCTGACTAGATGACATGTCTTCATGACTGAAGTGCATTAAGTTGCTACCATGTGATCTAATTAGTTATTTGCATTAACAAATATTGAAGTGGGTGTACCTTATAAAGTGGCCGGTGAGTGTAGTCTGCATGCACTTATTCTGTATGTAGTGAGGCAAAGTGAGCATGTGCAGGATCAAACAGTTGGTTTGTTTACAGTGCACACAGACTTAAACCTAAACCTGTAATTTAACTCTGAGATGAATTTGTATGACTGATTCTACGATTTAATGAATAGAAGAGATTTACAGTCACACACCATATACATACTCTTTTTATGGTGCATTTAGTCATCTGTGGGCGCGACGACTGAGACAACCTGCTGCTTTATCACGTCCCCACATCCCGATCTGTTAGGACCCAGATGGGAATATCAGTCCAACGGAGTTTGTCAGCGAGCCCAGATAGGCTCTGTAACCTCCTGCAACCTCCGCCTTTCTTTCTTCCTGTTCTCCCATTGCCCTGTTCTCCCACCCACTCCCCCAGCCCAAAAAGCAATACTGAGCCGAGTAATACCTCTGTTGGTCCCCGCTGCGTGTGGTGTTGCTGAGGTTACCCACTCAGAGGACTAAAAGTGTGTCTCAGAGATGGAGATAGGAAGGGCTAGATTGAAAGAAAGGAGAGACAGACAATGTGATTGGGAGTCCCAGGGTGATTGTGTGTCCAACCAGCAACTCCTGACGTGACTTCATTTAGATTTACATTGGCAGCTAAATTAGAATAATCACCTCTAGAGCACTTGGGCTTTATCTCATTTCTCTCTCTCTCTTTTTCTCTTTCTTTATCTGTTTTATCTGTATCAAGGCCTCTCTGTTGGTTTGTCAGTTGTGATTCATGGTAATTGCTCTATTTCCATTTATACCTTCTCAAAAACACTTTATCTTAATCTTTGTTAAGCAAGATGGCTGAACAAAATCTTTCTTTTAAAGGCAAACGTTGTAATAATTTGTTAAAACGGTCCAGCAATGTTAGTGTGTTTGAATTGAAATGGTACACAAAATGTGCCTGAAGCAGTTTGCTATCAATAGTCCTTACCTTGTTGGTCTTTTTAAAATATTCAAACTGTTTTAAAGGTGCAGCATATAATGTCATTAAATTGTATGTTTATTGGTATGTTATCAGTTTACTATAATATTGGTTTTTATCCTCTCAGATGAAACATTTATATCTACTTGGCAATGGGTCCACATACATGGCAGCTGCATATTTGTGCCACAATTCTTACTACAGTGTCTCTGAATGCACAAACAACTTAGGCCCTGATTTATTAACGCTTTGCGTGTACTAAAACAGGTGCAAACGGCTTTGCGCCGCTAAAATCGGCCCAAGCT
>JBAGKP010000018.1:3886357-3901855 GCA_037177255.1 Melanotaenia maccullochi
TAACCAGAGCAAAACTGCGCAGCAAATATTGAATAGCGCAGCAGTTTTGCCCTCGTCATAAATCAGCCCCTTAGTGTCTGAAGTTAGACCCCTCTCAGCTACAGTAGAGCTTTATTTGCTTGGGACAAGTAACACCTTCAAAGGACCATAGAAGAATACATTTTACATGTACACAATGACGTAGTTACCACTGATGGTCACCATCCATTCCCAACACAGTATTTGAAGCCTTTTAAGTTCCCATCTTTCCAACAAGATGTAAGAATTTTTTGACACTTTAAGGTTTGTGGTTTATAGCCTTGTTACTTAATTAGACCTTTTTTGTGCCTTTTCATGGTATGTGTCCAGTAATTTTCCACCAGTAGCGGATATACACAAGGTCTCACTGCTCTGCGCACAAACTCTTCCATTCAAACAATCAGAAGGAACTTTCTCAACATTAGTGGTGTACAGACACCTGTTAGGGTATCCTTTTACGATTCATTAGGGGGCACCAAAGTAAGAAAATCTGCTAAAGTTTTGTAGTGTTGTTTTAAAATATCAGTATTGTAGGAATTTGAAGTAAATATGTTGTTTATCATTATCAATCAACACATTGGAAAGTACCTGTTTCAGGATGCCCAGTTGAAAGGAACTATTTCTTCATCCGACTGCTGTAGTCTTATGTGAAATATGGAAAGTTTGAGAGACACAGGCCAGTTCAGCCTTCTGACAATTTTTGCTGAATGCAAATGCAGTCATGTGTGGAGCTGTGGTGTTCAACTGTTGTAGTTGATTTTTTTTTTCTTGTATGATAGTTTTTCATAATGATACAAAAAGAACAAGTAGTCTGACACCCTGGATTCATTATGAAGCTGTCACTTTATTTAATTACAATTAAAACAATTTCCTAAGAAATTATCAGTATCAGTATAGTTGATACCAGTCTAAATTTTACTAATTGTTAATTGAAATAATAACTTATTTAGAGTTTGGAGGTACTCAATATTAAAGATGAACTGAGTGGGAAGGATGATGAAAGGAGGGGTGGAAAGTAGTGATCTATCTATGTAAAATCAGGGAAGACGGTGGTGGAGGGATACCTTGGAGTTCTGTTAGACAACAGACTAGACTGGAAAAGCAGCACAAAAAGGGACAGAGCAAACTCTAAGATCCTCCATGTCTGCACCAAAGTGTTGTAAATTCTTTTGTCCTTTAGCTGTGAAGCACCTGATACAGCCATTGCCTTTTTGGAAGAAGCACAGAGTACCAGAATATTTTTTTTTTAAATAATTTTTATCATCTGAATAGACTGGTGAAAATGTGTTTGTGTTAAGAAACTCCACAAGCATCATAAAGATTTGCTACATGACTAAGTCATTTTAAATATTATTTTAAACATATTTAACATAATCAAGTCAAGCAATAAACAAATTTTCATATTCCTCAGAGACATATACTGTATACACATAAAGTGGACAGCATTTTATTTTTTTCTTACTTGTGTTCTTTCTTACATACAAACAGAAGAATCCTCCATAGCGCTTCTAAGCCTAATAATGCTGGAGTATTGTGGCAAGTGGGCTTTAAGCTACAAATTGACTGCTAGCTGCGGGAGGGCCCATGTTGCTGCTTACTACTGCAACTCCACTACTGTCCATTCAAACAGAGGAGACTGTTAGACAGATATATGGCCACTTAATTGGCCCATGATGGCAGTGTGGCAGAGTGGTGATCGCCAGCGGAGTACCAGACACGGGGATGATTAGGGGCCTTGTGTGAGGGACTGTTTGTCTGTATGTGTGTCTGTGTGTGTGTGTGGGTGGGTGTGTTTGTGTGTGCATGGGATATGAAGCCAGGCTTGGGTCTCTTTTTGTGTGTGTGTAAAGAGACTGCTCAGCCCAGCAGGACAGCACCAAGCCTGGACTTATTAGTCACTCGTCTCAAGCTGTCAACCCACACAAAAGGCATCAGACGATTAAAAAAAAAGAACAGCCACAAACATATTCTGCACACTTTGAGTCTTCTGCTATGTGTCAGGTGTGTGTATTAGTGTATGTGTGGGTGTGTATGTAAGTGTGAGTGTGAGGTTTATGGTTGCCTTTGTCTGCATGTGTGTTTATGGTGAAAAAAAAAAAAAAAGAAAGTGTATCTGCCTTTTGATAGAGGCCTATTTTCCTTCCGAGTCCACTTCACCTCTAAGTGGGAAATCAATGCAAATTAAGGAAGCGGGAGGATAGGAGGAGTGAAAAGAATGGGGGGAAAAAAAGACTATAAAGATGAAAAACAAACAAAACTCCAGGATATAACAGACCAAAAAGAGAAAGAGGGGAAGAGGATGAGGGGAGGTGGGATGAGAATGCCCATTAAGGTGGGAAATTGGAGCCCTTTGCTGTTAAGCATTCTGCTTGTGCCCATATTTCCCTGATGGTGCTACAAGATTCACCAGGCCCTGAGTTACCCAGATGAGACCGGCAAGAATTAAAACGCCATATGTTCAGGACGGCACCTCAGCGCGAATCAAACGCTCCTGTAATTTCTCTCAATACAAAAGAGGCCCCTAACATTAGGCTCTCTCCGCTTTGCTGGTTTGTTTATTTCCATCCTTTTTTGTCATGTTGATGTGGTGATTTATTCCAAGTAACCGCCGGCTTCTGCAGCTCTATGGGCTCAGTGTAAGTATTTGTGTAGGCAGCATGTTAGGTTAAGAGTGATTGACAAATATGTGAAGAGCCAACTGTGGCACCTTGACCCTCTTTTATGAGTTATCCCCATCAGGGAGCTTCATTAATCTGGATATATTATTCTTGTTTGGTGTTTTTATTTAACTCAACTAAAAAGAAAAACTCTGATTATCACATTTATGGCCTAGCATTTGTTGGTTGTACCATAAAATTCAAATTTTCACAGAAAAAAAGAAAAAGGAAAAAGCCTGGCATACCTTGTTGGATTTTTCTGCTAGATCAGATAAATGATTTTACCTTTTTTGGGACAAGAGACAGAAAAACACAAGGTTCTGGTATCAGATCCTGATGAACATTTTATCATAATCTGTGGCCAGGTGAAATAAACTGACAGACAGACAGGTAGATAGGTGGGCAGATAAATAATTGAACAGATAAAAAAGTGAGCAGGTCAATGGCCAAATAAATTAATATATAGATAAAAGATAAATAAACAAATAATTTGATAAATAACTAGATTAATACATACATTAATGCATAAATAAACAAATAAATAAATTAGATAAATGGATCAGCAAATAGATGATAAATATAAAGATAAATGAAGAGACGGACAGACAGACTGACTGAACAGCAACCAGAACCAGAGTTATCCCCAGCACAGAATCAGCCTTCTGGACCAGGTGGTTGAGTCTCTTTAAGTCTCTGGTTCTGATGCTGCTGCCTGAACAGATGCTGCAAAGCTGACTGAACTTTTCACAGCAGGCTTATAGAAGATGTGCAATAGGATACAATCATCATTCCACATTTGTGAATGGGCCAGAATCACCAGAATAGGCCAAAGTATAGTCCAGTAACCCATGGAGAAAAGAAGAAAGTGAGGATTTACTAAGCTTTGTCAGATCCTTGTTTATTATGTCTCATTTGCTAAATGGTCAACATCTTAACATTAAAATCATATGACCAGCAAAAGCTTATTATAGTCGGTGTGCCAAAATGAGCCACTGTTAAAGATTTATTACCAAAACCATCAAGAGTTTGAAACTGGTCATCCACAATCCCCAGTAATTTCAAGGGCGGAGTTACCAGGAATGATGTAATATGGCACTATGTGGATGCTGATAGACAACCGGCTCTCTGTAGGTTAAAATTCCCAATTACACTTTTGTTGCTTGCTATTATAACAAACCTCCAGTTCCTTGGCTCTGTCTCTTGCATACTGGCCACCATTACCCCTTTCAATAACATTTCTCTCCATCTCTATTTTTATGTTTTTACTTCTTCCGATTTTTTCTATGCTGCCTCACCAGTTCCCATCAGCCTGACTCCCACCCATAATTGTGTGTTTTCAACCTCTGTCACCTTCGGCTAATTTAACCACAGATTGAAATGGAGTGATCCTCCCCACCTCCACCACTCCCACCACCACCCTCTGCCTCCACCACAGATGCTGTTCCGAGTAACAATCAGGAGTCTGAATGGACTCCTTTCCTCAGCAGACACAGGGCTGATTCCAAAGCTAATAGTCATTGTTTGAAGTGACACTGCTGCCCTGGCATTTGCTTAACCTTCTGTCTTATGCACAAGACGGAGTCAATGCACAATCCCTGCTTAATTAATATCTTCCCACAATGCCACTCCTTCCCCCTCCTTTTCCCTGTATTACCAGAGAGAAAAAAATCAAGATGGATTGTGTCATCTGTTTTTATTTTTTACTTTTTTTTCTTCTATCAACAGCTACTTCAGAAAAAAGTGCCTCTTTTCTGTCTATTGGAGACCAACAGCCCCCAGAGCTGTACTGGGAAATTTTGTCTTCATACAAATGCTGAATATGTTATCAACTTTTCCTCTTGTCCCCATACTTCTTTACAGCTTTTTATCAGTTGCAATTTTTGAGTAACAATACTGTATTAATCCTGCTGCTGCCTCTTTATTGGAACCTTTCATTGGTAATTGAGTTAGAGTTTTTTAAGTAAGATTATATTGCCAAATGATAAAAGTGTCCATTTTCTACATCTGCCTTGTCCTGTTCAGGTTCACTCAGGGGGTGGGGAAGCCAAATTTAGTATCACCTGTGTCACAGTCTATATTCTCCCACATGTCCTTTATGTTGCAATGGTTGTTTAGCAATATATCTGTAGAACAGTGGTTCCCAACCTGGGGTCCCCCAAGAGCACAGGGGTCCCCGGTGTTTTGAACATTCACAGCCATTGGGGTTGATGTCCACACATTGGCCCTCATTTATCAAATGTGGAAATGCGCACACATCAGATCACAGTAATGACCTTGCAATTTAATCCAGGTGTGATTCATGAAATGTTCGTATCTGACCAATCCCAGCGTAGGAATGATAGGGTCTCGACAAATGTGGTAGCTGAAATTCATCATCATTTACATGTTATGCGCTTAATTATTTGTGGTCCAGAGGCCTCGCCAGTGAGGTCAAGTCATGGAGAGGAGACGTTTAAATACGTGATCAAAAGACATTACATGGAGGGAATCAATAGCATTGCTGTCGTTGATCCAGGTCTGGCTGAGGTATGAATACATTTTTCAATAAGTAGCCTATATTTGCCCATGATTATTGTTTTGTTTATTTTATTTGCTTTTAATTTGGATAATAGCCCATGCCTGGTAACCGACAGTAACATTTCTTTACTTTGTGGACTTGAAAATAAACGTCACGCTAAGAGATCAATGAAAACATTAAAACAGTGAATAAAATGTCTTCAGACTGCTAAACGTTGTCTGTGTTTACTTGTGTTAGCTAAGCATTATTGTGTTCAAGGTTCTGTTTTATGGAACCACTTTTTATAGCCTCCAAAAGAGAAAGTTAATAGCCTGTCGCATTTCCACCCGTCCAGTAAAGAACTGCACATTTTAGTTCACAGCATGGGAAACATTAGCCTACTGATTAAATAAAGTAGTTAAACAACTTTAAGATCTAGACTTCTTTACTTTACTTAGACAAGACGGATCGGCTCCTGGCTCCTCCATAGAGCCCCCAGTGGAGGCTGTGCTGGACTCGGCTCTCTGGGCATCAGCTCCTCTGGCTGCAACGGGGTTTTAAAAGGCTCCACTAGCCGGAGCATGGTGTGCAGGACTACACGGGACAGAATTATGTCTCTGGAGAGTACAGCGATGTCCCCCTGCTGGTCCGAGACACATCCACCTTCAGCAACCCGAAGCGCCCCTGCTCTGTGGCAGGGTTTGCCAGCAGAGTGATGAGATGCTGCAAGAGTGAATATAGGTATGAGTTTGTTTGCAAACACAGTTTTTTGTTTGTATTTATCATCATTTCAAATTGTAGCACAGAACTATAAAATATATGGGTCTAGTCATTAAATTTTAGCTATTCTAACTGTCATGTGTGAGCTTAGGCTGTTCATCATATTTATTTTCCCAAATCATTTTTTTAAATGTGTCGTCTGCACTCCAAGCGGTATCAGTAGCTATTTTATTTGTTTTGGGACTCCATTTTAATGTGCTTTTCTGCAAATGGGTTAATTCTGAGGACTGAATATGTAGCTGCTTATGCTTAGACAATGGTTTGAGGTTTGTTTAATAATTATTTTCAGGGTCTGCTGTGCTGCACCACAAATCCACACTGACTAAAACATGCGTACACAATCTCAGACCTGTCGCGAAATTTGATAGTTTCGTATCCTCACGTCCAAATGAATAAATGCCGAGCCTTGCAGGGAAACGGTTGTGCACACAGATTTCCATCGTACATTCATTTGATAAAGGAGGGCCAATGTCCCCATTTTAAGAAAAAAAAAGTATGGCTATATGTTGTAAATTTAACTTTAGCAAAGGACAGGACTTAACCACAATACACTATTTATGGTGAGAATCTCACTTTTGAAAGCATAAAATCAAGCATGGTTTCTGCACAGGGTTGGGCAGGGGGGCCACAGGGCATCCATGGCAAGTAAAGGAAGCAGAAGATAGAGAGATAGCCCTGTCCTTAGGCAAATGCATATTTAACAAAGGCCTAACATGCACACTTTTGGGAGACTGTCTTCTTCCCGAAAGAAATCACTTTATCAGTTGTTTGTTTATATAGAAAATAATCACTTCATATGCATAGAGACAACATCTAGCGGTCATTAGGACTACAGATTAAGTGTCAAAAACAAAAAACGTAATTTAGTTTCTAAGCATAATGTTTTGTAACTCTAACATCTTATTCACTAAACTGATACAAAAAAAAAAAAACAAACAAACAAATGAAAAAAACAACAAAAAAAAAAGTCATTCCCTCATGTCCTCAGTATGAACTAACAAACAAGTGCTTGAACACACCATCATGACCACACCTGACTTGGTTTTAGCCATGAATTTTATTGTGTAGGCATAGATTTCTTTTTTACATTTATTTCTTATACAAATCTTTGCCTTTGAAAGAACATTCAACTTTCTGGTGCAAGCTAGTGAAACTTACAAGAAGATGCCAGCCAGGCTATAGCATGGTCCATTTGCCAGATTGTGTGAGCAGGCATAACAGCTACCATTTAGCCTAGGCTGAGCAAACAAGTAGGCAAAAGCAGCCAGCAGCATTTTGGCTAATTCATGGCTAACGTTAGACGTTTACCCAGCCTTGTCCAGTTTGATGATGGCGATTCTCCAGGCACTAAGAGGCACAAACCATTAGCCGGCATTTAGCTTGAGATGGCTAGCTGAGCAAGGATCTGAAAACTGGAAACTATCCTGAATGCCATCACCCATTCTCTCAACCAGACCTTACCAACTCTCCCCGCAGTCTGTTACAACCCCTCATGTCAAGCTTTTCATGGATTTAATTATTTTTGTAATATAAATTCAGGGCAGACCCAGGACACGCTGGACGGACTACATCTCTCGGCTGGCCTGGGAACGAATTTGTTGCTCCACGTGAGGGACCAAGCTGATGAAGGACAAGAACACAAATGGTTTCAAAGAGGAACCTGTTTTATTTACCCAAAAAATACTCCCCTCCTCTGGAAAGAGCTGGGTTGGTATAGGCCCATGGTACTTCCTGCTCCTTTAGCTTTTATCGGTTGTGCTCATTTCTGCCCCCCAAGCGTTCATGTGATTCTCCAGCACCAGTAAAAGAAAAGTGCATGTTAAACAAAGTTGAAAAAACAATAGTATCCTACTGTGCACGCCAACAAAAAAAACTAAAGCATTTTAACCAAGTTTTAACCAAATGTGCAATTAAAGAGTGTTAAATGATAAATTAAAACAAAAGCGTAGGTGTATGGGGTTACCACCTTTAAATGTGTGGCTGTAGCTGCAGCCATCACACTGCACAATATGGAGTTCCCACACACACACACATGCACAAACAGTCATCAGCAACTCAGCCTCAGGTAACAGTAGAGTTTTTAAGCAACAAACCTATTTTAGTTCTTAAAGCAGGTGTTTTCTGACTCAGATGGGATTGATTCTCACTTCCCATATCTGCACCTAATAACACAGGAGCATACAAAAAATATACAGTATATAATGTATAATTTATGGGGATGAAAGGCAACACAATCCATAATGTTGCCTTTCAGATGAAAATGATCTCAAAACTCACATGGATAAAGCAGAAATATGACAAGAAAGACAGAAAGAAGAAATGGGAATAGCTCTGGGTGAACTTTACAGTAAATACGAAACTGGTTTTATCCAGTAGATGTGATGAATAAAGATCAGAACATCTACACCCTTAATACACATGTATTAGTAGAGAGACTTCTTATAAGTCCACTTTTTTCAATCAACCGTTATAATCTGGACCCGACTCCTAAATCAGAATCAATGTTTAGTTAAGACCGAAGCCTGCCAGTAAGCCTGAGAATAAAGCAGGAGGTAAACAATGCCATGGCTGCTCTGTGTTTCCAACAAACATTGTGAAGTCTAATCCCTCTGATCTTAGGCTTTCTCCACTCTTGCTTAATTCTCTCCTATTTTTTTATTGATGAATGCTCCATCAGACCAAAGAGCAAATGTAATCTACTCAGTCCGTGGGGAGAAAGTGCAACACAGTGACAACGTGAATAATCAAAGAAGGGAACTGCTAACACGAAGCTATTCGGAACAGACTCACTATATGGATTATTCCCTTCAGTCATTCCCATTCATTGATAAAATAATATTGTATTATAAAAGCCTAATGCTAATATAATAGCCTGTCCAAAGGGGAGATGGAATCTACTGATGTCAGGACAAAGAGGCTCCTCACAATAAATGAACAGTTTCACCCCAAGTCCAGCAGCCTGAGACTGTGCACTATGTGGACAAGGGAAGCCAGGGGCTAGTGAGCATAACCGTCACAATCCATGATGAGACGCTGGGAAAGATCCATGAGTCCATCCATAAGATGGCCCCCAGTGCCGAACTGCTAAGTGAATGCGTCAGGTAGTGGAAATTAAACATGGGAGAGGACGAGGAGTGGAACCATCGGTAGGACCACCAACAAATCAAAGAAGTAGCAGATACTGAAAAGTCCTATCACTGGATAGAGCAGGTTGGTCTGAAGGACAGCACAGGAGCTCAGGAGCTGATCATAGGTGCACGAGAACTGGGGTTTAAAACACCAGACAGGACCTGAGGTGCAGGAGGTATAAAGGGGCCTCTGAGAAAGTCCAAATCCTAGTAGCAGGGTGTAGGATGCTGGCAAGACATACATAGAGCGTCATAATCAGGTGGCTGGAATAGAATACAGAGAGATCTTTACAGAGTTTGGTCTGTAAGCTCCAGTATGCAAGATGGTAGATCCTGGAGAAAGACAGTTAAGATACTGTGGGACTTTCAGATCCTGACTGATAAGCAGCTGATGAGTAACCAATCAAACATCAAGGTAGTTGATTGGCAGAAGGCGGCACTAACAAGAAGGCAGCAGTGATAGATGTAACGATCCTTAACAATAGCAACATCAAGAAGAAGAAACACAAAAAGCTGGAAAAATACCGAGAAATGATGGATGAAGTTGAAATGACATGGAGAAAAGCCAGTAGTGGTACCAGTGATAACTGGTGAACTCCAAACGGGGAGATTGCTTCCATCAGATCCCTGAACATATTCAGAGATCTCCATCCAAAAGAGTGCAGTACAAGGAACACCTTAGACTCTGTACAGAACTGTTAGACTTCCATGTGTCCCGTAGAGGAGCTTAGTTTCCTGTTCTTAGCTAACAGGAGGCACCCGGTGTGGTCTTCTGCCCATCTACTTCAAGGTTGGACATGTTGTGTGTTCAGAGATGCTGTTCTGTATGTCTTGGATGGAATCAGTGCTAATCCGACTTCCTGTTGTCTTTCTATCATCTCCAACCAGTCTGCCCATTCTCCTCTGACCTCTGACATCAACAAGACATTTTGGTCCAGAAAACTGCTGCTCACTGGATATTTTCTCTTCTTCAGACCATTCTCTGTAAACCCTAGAGATGGTTGTGTGTGGATCAGCATGGTGTTCATCTGTTCATGACTAAATGCACTGAGTTGCTGCCTTCTGATTGGCTCTTTGTTTTGACAGGAATTTAAACCCAATAATGTCGGTGAGTGTAAATTTATTACTGTGAGAAAAGTCAAAATGAAGTTGGCTGTCCAAAAGCCATTAAATATTCTTGTAAAATTACATATTTGACAAAATAAGACTCTTTCTTCATCAGCTCAGAGATATTTTTAAAATAATTAAACATGATGATGACAAGTTCCAGCCACTTGGAGGAAGCAGGAGTGAAGATGAGAGGAAAAAACTGAGAGTTTTATTGATTTATTCCACTTTAAACAGAATGATCCGTTAAATTTTAATTACATTCTTGCATAAAATTGAGAAACATGTTTATACTGAAATTAGTATAAACATGTTTGGATAAAAAAAAAGTACAACCCTGTGAAATAATTGAATTAATATCTTTTTCAAACCCTCAGCCCTGTTGTTTTACTCGTATTTACCGTTTGTAATGTAATTATATTCATAGGCTTAAAATATGATTGTCACCACAATTACAAACTTATATATTAGTGTTTATTTTTACCTACATTTTTCCTTCCAAGAGGTGGAAGGCATTATATCTGCAAGAGGTTATGAACCACTGACTGAATCTAGAGACCAAAAGGGCATCCCTCTGACTTCTCCACTAGTTTAATAAGTATATTTTAATTAGAAATCAAAATGTAATAACGTTTCTAACTTCTGCGTCACTCTTACCGATGTTTTTATTACTTATTTTTATTTTCAGTGTTTCTTCAGGGTCTGGAGAATAAATTAAGGTCAGAAATCGTGAACGTTCTTCCTTGTTTTCTACCACTTGAACATTTCTCGTGGGAGGCTGGTATGCTTACAGCTTCACTCCCTGCTGCCTATCTTTTGTTCCTGGTTTTTTTATTATTATTTTCAGTGAATGTTTGAAAAGTTTGCCTAAGCTTTTGGCACTCCTGCAACCTTAGTCTGTGAATAATCTCCTTGTATTTAACTTATCAAATTGTTTTATGTTTGGTTTGAAGTTGCCTTGTCTGGTGCAAGTTGACAAACTTCTGTAACACCCCACGGCCTCTTGAGCTGTGTGTTGTGTTTTAGGGTAGGAAAAGACCCATCTGGACAGAGAGGTCAGTCATTTGCTTTCCCTGCTGTGTACTGGTAGTGGGCTTTACCCCCTCTCTTTCTTCCTCTCTCTCTGGGGGTGTCCGATGAAGTGGTCAGCAGTTGACAGGTGCTGCCATGGCTGACAGGCCAAACACAGCATGGGTGAGCATGAGAAGAGGTGTGTGTATACGTTGCACACTGCTTGAGGGCCCTGTGCTGCAGAGCATGGTAGGAACAAAGCCACAGGGACTCAGAGTCAATGACATCTCTCTCTGTCCATCTCTCTCTCTCTCTCTCTCTCACCTGCTTCACTACATCCGCCTTCTCTTACCTCTACAGCACAATAATAACATGTGTAAATAGGCCTTTTTAAAACAGTGAATACCCAACATCAGGAGTTTTGTTAACATATCATTATGTAATATTTTATAATTTGTCAAATGTACAAGTATATTCCTCATTATTTCATTCTGACACTCCAGCAAAAGCAGCAATACAAGCCCAGGTGTAAAAAAGTGAGGTGTAATAGCAGAAATCCAGCAATGGCTAGATCAGCTGAAAATACTGTTTCTACCTATTAAACCCAATAATAAAGAAGTGCAATAACCTTTTTGAAAATAAGCTAATTAATAAATTTTGTTTAATTTTATTTCACCAAACAAAGTTATGGAAAGTCGCAAAGCAGGAACAGCCTGACCTCAGGAATTTGTGTGGTAAAATTGTGCTAAGCTACGTCACGTGTTCATGTTTTTCGTTTTCTTGTTATTACAATCTGCAAAGGTAAAAAAAAAAGTGTAAAAGGTCATATAAAAAGTATGGAGTATAAATAAAACATAAACATGTCAGAAATAGTGTTCTGGTAGTAGAAAATGTTTTGTTTAATTTAATTACTGTTTGTTGGAAAACTAATCATATCCCATAATAAAAACACCACTATTATTCTTATCACCCCGCTGAGAAATAATTTTTTTGAATTTTTGGACCTTCTAGAGGTAATTCCTCCTCTTTTGTGTCATACTGAAGGAAATGCCACTAGTTACAGTTCATACTCCCATTATTAGTTCTGTTAGCTCTCTAGTATTTCAGAGCAGGAGTTTTCCAAACAAGTCATGCACGGCTATGTTCGAGGAGTGTAGGATCCAAATGCAGAAACACTGCTAAAGGTAAGCAGGAGTAAGATTATTATAAGTTTTATTTATAAACTAGAGCTGCTGCAGTGACAGGTAATCCAGTACAAATGAAGAAATTTGGCAGGAACTAAACTATGAGCCATGAGGCAAAACTGAATAACAATGAGGACCTGGCAACAAACAAAGGAAGCCGGGAGTATTTATACAGAGGGAGCAAACGACAAACAAAGGGCCAGTATACTTATTGGCAAGCAGGTGCAGTTCTAACGCCCCTGGAAATGCACTTAATGATCCAGGTGTGCAGGAAGAACAGAAAACAAGACTAACTGGGACAACCCAAGGAGCAGAACAAGCAAATAACACAATAACAGAGCACAAAAACAAAGAAAACACAAAACCAGATAACTAAACAAAATCGAGCTCTGAACCCACAGAACAATTTAAACTAGAGACATAACAATAACAGTCAGAGGGACCCCATAACCACACCAAAATAACTGCACTCAGATTACATGTATGTCCAAAACTGAAATTAATGGTCTAAAAATTGTAAGATTGGTGTCATAAACTGTTTATTAACACACCAAGTGTACAAGAATGAGCATCTGCACTCATAGACCTGTCAGGCTGTTAACGTTACAGTATTTCATCCTGTGGGCATCATCATCTTTTGATCTGATTTAGTCTTTTTTTTTCTTCACAGTGGAAAAACCAGCGACGACATCCTACAATAAAATAAAAGGCTCAGCAGGAAATACAAAGGTATGAAAGACCTTAAAGTCCCATTCCAAGAACTCCAGCAACTTACATGAACAGGCCATTCATTAAAATCTTGCAGTGGGACTTGGAAGAATCAGTACTGACCTTTTTCTCACCGAGGCACCCCATAACAACAGCTAGTTCAAAATCAATTTTGCATCCTACATTTAGTCTGAGCTCTCTCCAGCCAGTTTCTGGTATATATATTGATCTTGTGTAATCTTTTTCTCTGTCGATTCTGTCTAAAATGCATGCCTAAAATGTTCAACAATTAACATGTACACCCCAGTTTTATGTTCCTATTGATGCCATGTTTAGCCAGATCTGATAAATACCCCTGACCCCTGCAGAAGCAATTGATACATGATTGACTGGAGATGTAAGACTCTAGTGAGTGTTTTCTACTATTTAAAAACAAAAATAAACAAAAATTTAACATAACAAAAAGCATTGAAAGGGACACTGGTTTTCTTTGTTGCATTGCAGTAGAGAATGGCTTCAACAGTCTTTCTCTTATCATTTGTACATACAAAGCAGGTCCAATTTCTGTTATTTGACTCGTCCCATCGATGGGAATGTGGTCTTGGTGCAGCTGACACCAACTTCTGCACTTTATGGTAAATCTGTAGAGTAGCTGCAGTCAGTCAAAAAATATTTGTCAGGCATTGCACACAACAAATGAAAAGCAAGCTTGCATAGAGCGAAAACCCTCCAAACTATTAATCATCCATAAAAGAAAAAAAACCTGGTTGGGGATGCTGGTCACCATCAACAAAATCACACTTAAGACCAAACTCTGCAAAAATTAGGACAAGCAGAAGAACACAAATAAATAAGAATAACTTTAACACAAAAGAACAGTGGTGATATAGTATACAGTCCAAATTACAATAAATACTCATGTCAGAATAGAAAATGGTGTTTAAATTGCATACTTAGCAAATATCTTAGCACACAAATGAAGCTCTTGACACCAGCATCTATTGAAGGTTGAGGCTACTTTAAAAAGACCTTCCAGTTCAGAGCTGTTAAACTCATTTATTTAGGGGACTACATGAAGTGCAATCTGATTTTAAATTGGCCCAAATAGCATAATAACCTATAAATAATACAAGTTAATGACTCCCCATCCAGAGATTGGGTACAAAGCCCCAATAAGCACAATCACGCTGAGTGTGGCAGCGACTGACCTAAGAGATAAGATCATGGCAAAAATGAACATCAGGCAACCCCGACTCAAATTACAGAGGCTGAGTGGAGCACCAGCGGAAAGTCTCCCGGAAGATGTTAATGCAGGCTTGAGAACGATTCCTAACGACCATCACTGAAACCAATGAGCTGATCTATACCTCAGCAGCAGTGATCCTTGAGGAGCTCGGCTATCAACCAAAGAGCAACCATAAAGATACATATCCACCATGGAAGAGGAGGTTTGATGCTAAAATCAAGGCAGCTCGGAGAGAAGTGAGCCACTATCAGAGCTCCAAAAAGGTGTCAGGTATGGGATAAACTTTGTGCCACTGGGGAGTGAATATGAATTCTTTATATTTGAATATGAATCATTCAATTTGGCAACAGAAACTCGCCGGGCTGCAGACACGCCAGATCACGTCTGTGACGGCGTATTGTTGTGAAAGCAGTTTGCAGGCTTATTGGGCTCCGTCAGTCAAGGAGAAACGAGAATGGAGCAACATTCTGTCGTCCTGCAACGTCCCAACCGGCAATGGTCAGGGTCCACAAACGTTAAATCTCCGTCCTTCAAACACCACGGTGGACATGCCAGTATATTTATGAAATGTCACGATCAACGGATACGTGACCTTACTTGCTTGCTGAGACAGAAAGACAGTCGACGACCTATTTGAAATTAAATGCAACGTTTCATAAAGAGTTTCTGTTGCCACGGTTACCAACTAGCATTTAATCAACAATTTACAACAATAAGGCCATTTGACCGGAACTTCTTTTATAGGTGTCCATTATGGACCATTCATGTTTTAATCACACAAAACAACTAAATGATGTCCAAATACAAAAAGGACTTAATCTTCCAAGGTTGCGCCCTCCACTGGCATATGAAGGTCACAGAAAGAAGTACAATGAAGGGACTTGATCTTCAGCCTATATATCAAAATGGAACAGATCTGGAAAGTTACTTTATATATATACACATACACATATATATGTACTATATTTTTATGTGTTAAAAAATAATGACACAATTATTGTTATAAATAAGCGATATTACTAAAATGTTTCCAAACCAATGCAAAAAAAAAAAAAAAAAAGCTGGCCCGTTACAGCTTACATGGTTATGTACGTCACTTGAGGTGCAGATTAATCTGTGCAAACCTACGCATATTTTTCTTGTATTAGGAGTTACCACTAAT
>JBAGKP010000018.1:3923331-3949360 GCA_037177255.1 Melanotaenia maccullochi
AGATGCCAAACTGTGTTTCGTTGCATTGTACTTGTACATGTGTAATGACAATAAAGTTGAATCTAATCTAATCTAATTGGATTGGGTGGGGAATTTATAAGATTTAACACCTTTGTTTGGTTTGGTTTGCTTTCACACTACAACTTGCTCATGCAGACCAAACTGCCTGAACAACATTATGTACAACAACGGTTTATTAAGGATGAAATTCCCTAAAACAACCACTGACCAAGAAGATAGAAGACAACAGCTTATGCTCAGGTTCTACACAAGTCTGTAAATGAGTCATTAACTTGGGCCAGGTGAGTACAGGGAAAGCTCTAAAAGCTGCAAGGCAGAAGATGAAGAACCCTGAGCTAAGGCAACAGAACTGAAGAACGCCCTGCACAAGTCTCAGATACTCGGTGAGGTCCACAAGTATTGAACACCCAGAGGGAGAACTCGTATTATTTTTCTTAAATCTATTTTTCCACTTATCACCTGTTATTTACAAGGTAGTGCAGAAAGTCTTTAGCACTGTAAAGATTGTCTTTCTAAGAAAAGAAGGCTTTTCTGCTCATTTAATCTAAATTAAAAGATGAAAGACTCAGACACTCATGCACTTTTGTCAGAGTAAAATTGTGATGAAAATGTTAAGGATCATGTTGTCGTTTACAGTAATGAATGAAGTGAATTAGTTATAATAATAATGAATACCAGGCAGCTGCTGTTTTACTGTGTTGGTTTAAAAGAAAAAGTCAGAAAGCTGTCGCAGCTCAGCCACCTCTCTCCACAGTAGTCAAACCAGCGTGTGCACTATGCTGAACCTTGTCATTCCTCATACGTTAGCTGCGCTGTGGCCAGTTTAGACTGCAACTAACTAAAGCTGAAGCCTGCTGGGGCCTCAGGGTGCCGCTGTCTGTGCCAGCCATATCAATAGTCACCACAGCTGGGCTCTGCTCTGACACCGAGCTGGAGACTATTGCACCACTGCCTTAACACCCAAACCATCTGAGCCAATCACAATCAGTGGATGTTTAAGCAGTTGTATGTGTGTGTGTGCTTTCCCACTCCCTCTCCACATCTTCAGTACAAGCCCTTGAGCGTGTGCAAAATGGCTCAGTATCAAAGAGTGATGATTGAACTGAAAACATACTCCATTGGAGAAAAAGAAGCCCTGAGTGTGTGTCTGCGTGTGAAACTGCATGTGTGGATTTCTGTGTGGATTTAAAATGGCAGATTTGTGCATTCCACAAACCAAATTTTGTGTGTGTGTGCGTGTGTGTGCGTCCACTGTGAAAACAAAGAGAAGCAAGGAGACATTTGCCGAGATGTATTGAATTTCAATAAAAACTGCAATGAGGAGTATGAAGCTTGGGCGATTTCTCAGTCTCTCTTTGCTCGGTCTTGAATTAGTCGTGGTACACTCTATTTTCACCGTGCCCAGCTAATCAGATCTCCTCCTGTCCCGTGGGCCTTCCCTCATTTGGTGCGTCCCATGAGTCATGTGCCAATCAAATTGCTCATCAATGTCTGCCTCTTTCTTTTTTTTTAGTCTTTTGCTTCCCTCCTGCTTTTTAAGCCTCCTCATTAAACTGTGTCACTAGAAAAGTTAATGAAGCTGGACAGCCATGTTACCCTGAATATCATTTACGTGCCAGAACCAGGTGAGTCCAGTGGCACTGATGTGACTGACTTCTGGGTTTCAGACTGTATTCATGACAAATTCACAAAGCAAAGGTGTAACAGTGATGAGTTTAATATTTATAGCAATCCTTTTTTTGTTTATGAGCAACATTTTACATGAAACTCAAGTGATCAAATTGACTGAAGTAACCTGAATCCTGCACATAATCATGAACATGTGCTAAAATTTAAGATTTGTTTTTACGGGTTTACATGTTTTTTTGAAAGCAAATTAGTCCAATTATGCAGCTTCTCCACATGAGGCGACTAATGCGTACTTTAAATCAGACAAAATGCAACCAATTAATTCAACTTGGATAAAACAACATCTCCTTTCCTTCATCTACTTTTTTATGTCATGCAACTCAAATCTTGCTCATGCGTAGCTTAGATATACTGTATGAATCAGACTGTCATTTATTCAAGTGAATATACAATAAATTCAATAAAGGACAAGAAGGTCAAGGATTTACTTTAAGCTCTGGCCAAGTTTTTAGATTAAAGAAAGAGTGAAATGAAAAATAGTTCCACAGTAAAAAGGCTTGTGTTCATGTCACCATGCAAAGAATGATTCCAAGAACAGGGACATCACTGATCACCTTTAGCAACAAAATCATTTCTTAACTATAACGTTTGCTCTTAAATAGACTTTATATCTGGTCGACTTTGAGCAAAAGTTGAAAATAAACACTGCTCTTTTGTTTTATTGCTTTCATAATAGTCGTCATAATAATCAGGCTTTAACGTTGTTCATGGGCCTTTTTGTTTCCCTTTTGTTTATTTTTTTTAAACACACCTACGTGAGTGCAACCTTTTCAAAATGCATCAACATAAAAAAACAAACAAGAATTCATATTTTTGGCACTGATGCCAAATATTTCTGGTGATAGACCTTTTGATCGTACACAGAGGCCGCTGCTGCGTTCAGGTCAGTAAGTTACTGCACACATTTGCCTCCTGCTCCACTGTGTCGCGGAGAAAGAGTAATAAACGGTGATGCTCCTCATCTGGAGCACTTCCGATTCCAGAAAAAGACAAACTTTAGTTTATCAGCCTTTAGAAGACATCTATTCTTGTTTTGGCCACTTTATTATTTCCATGCACTGGTTGGCCGATGAGGAAGTTTCACTCGATTTCCAGTCATCAGTAACAGACTTTGTTTACTAAAGCACCAAAACAAACAAGCGGTTATTTAATGTAAAAAATAACAGAAAATGATTCAGTGCGTCTTAATTTAAGGTCTTCCATATTTTTCCCCATATAAGTCATGCTGAGGGGATCAGAAAAAGCTGTCGGATTGTCTGAGCAGACCTGAGACTTTCTCTTTGTCTCTAACGTAAAGACAAATAACATATATTTTAATACAACATGATCTTTTAGACCAACCTCAGTTTTGTTCTTGAGAAGTGAAAGAAAACGTCTGGGTGGTGTGATTAAAGTCTCACATAGTTTTAGAATAGTTCCTTGTCCCTTATAATTTCCTGAAGAAGAAAAAAAAAGAAGAAAAAAGTAAGTTCTTTCTCTACAATTAAACTGTTGGAGGGAACAATGTCCCATTTGGGATTTTAAGCCATTTACACAGATGATTCCAGTAATGCCATGCAAATAGAATTTAATTCAAAGTTAATTCGCCTGCATTACTTTTTAATAAAGAAATGATAAATTATAATCTCCACTGCAATTTAATCTATTTATGCTGCTTCCGTCATTGGAAAGTGTCCACTGATTCTTCTCATTAATTGCAACAAAGACAGGAGGAGAAAAAAAGAGGAGAAAGACTGAAAGAAGTAAGGAAATAAAGGAGGTAGCAGATAAATTTGTTATCTCAGAGCTGGACTGTGTTTGAGAAAGAAATAAAGGGTGTAATGAATTGATTTCATATTTAGACTCGGGCGTGTTGATAGACATAGATCTCTAGTGGTCTTTCAGAGCCTGTAGCCTGCAGTATTTTCTTTCCTTTCATTAAGGTTGAGATTCTGCCCTTTGATAGTGTTATCGATTCTGCCTCGGAACACTGTGGCACCCCTGTGAAGTTACTCTTCAGGTTGGGGAGATAAAAAATACAAAAAAAAAGGAAAAGAAAAAGAAAAGACGATGCTATTATCTTTGGTGTTATCCTGTACCAGTGGCGATTCACTAAACCGCTTTACTTACCAGTGAACCGTTTTCCTCGCTCTTTGTTCTTCCTCACTTTTATTGAATTCAAGGGATAATTACAGATTCTGTCACCGCCGCTGCTGCTCAGGCCTGCTGTAATTCCAGCCGGCCGACAGTTTATTACTCGAATCATTATGATTCTCTCTCTCATCTCTGTGCTGGAATTCTTTCTCCCTCAATCTGTTCCAGAATGCGTGTAGACGGTGCAGAAGTGGCTGCACTTTAGTTTCAGTCCAGATTCTGACCTTGTAGTTTTTCATCATTATGAGTGAGAGTGAACATGAAGTGAACAATGACTCTTAATCTGATACTTTGGTGACCTACATCTAATAACTTATTACCTTCATCCAATAATATCCTCTGTCCTCCGCTGTGGCTCACCTTTGTGTGCTGAGAGAAGCTGCTGTGTGTCCGGACGGACATTCCTGTGGAGTGACTGGACACCGGCTGCCTTCTGCTCATCATTCTTGGATCTGCCCTGTAACACCATTAAGAACCAATAAAACTGCAAGCTTCCAGCTTGTATCGTGGCCCTCTAGCCGTGGGTGCATTATCAGGAAACACTCTGGGGCCTGCTGCCCCCAACAATCCTCCATCAGATGTGTTTTAAGTTTCTTGGTGATTGTTTCAGGTCTCATTGTGGCTGTCTTGTATCCCTTCATCCTGAATATTTGAACTCAGTTAGTATCTCTTTGTGGTTGTTTTACTCCTGAAGAATTTTACTCCTTGTTCTGTGAACATCTTTGTAAGGGTTTAACTCATCGTTTTGCATTTCTGTATCTTGTTGGTTTGGATTCACTTTGCATTGCTTTATATTTTGTGTTATGTTTGTTTTACAGAGTTGTGCCTCTGTATCACTGGTTATTTTATGTTAAATGTGTGTCATTTTTTTTTTTTTTTTGCAACTCTTGTGTGATAGTTAATTCATTCTCTCAATTTATATTATAATTGTTTGTGTTCGTTTCTCAGCTTTGCAGTCATTTTGTATTGTTCCTTGCTTCTCTGTGTTACTGGTTTGTTTGTTTCTTTGTTCTCACTTTGTGTCTCCTTGGTTAACTCATTCTCTTTTAGGTGCCTTTGGTTCTCTTTGACATTGGTTTGCACCCAATTTTGGAGGATTCTTGTGATTGTTGAGTCATGTATTCAAAAAGAGATTAATAACTGGAAACCTGCTAACCCCACAGGCCCCCTGAGATGTGACTACTATCTCAGAAACCCTTTGATGTTTTATATGGAAGGCTGAAACAGCTTTAATAACACGTATATCCAAAAATATATAAACGGCTTTTATAGCTTAAATGTTCTTGGGTTCTCTTCGGATAGTTCGGCTTCCTCCCATTGACCAAAGACATGTGTGTTAGGTTAGCTGGTCACTCTAAATTCTCCCTAGGAGTGTGAGTTATTGTTTGTCTATCTGTGTTGGCCCTGCAATAGACTGGTGACCTGCCTCTCAACTGCTAAATGCTGGAATAGGCTAAAGCTTCCTTGTGACCCTGAATGGGACAAAGAGATCTAGAAAGTGTTCTATTTGATTATTCATCATTCGGGCTGTTTTTATGCTCTTTTTAAATTTATTTTTATTTTTTTACATTTATTGTACAGTGATCTGGTAAGTTGTCATGTTGTATTTCAAGCGCATTAGAAATATAATGGTATGGTGTAGTATGGTACGGTATGGTGTGGTATACCATATTAGAAATGGAAAAAGGAAGCAGAAAACATGCAAAAAGGGGAAACCAATATATATCTGCTATGATAAATATGAAAAGAAAATGCAGAGAGGAAATGACATAGACATAAAATCTAAATAAGAAACAGACAGTAATTTAAAAAATGTTTGAAAACAAATTAAAAATTACAATGAAATGTTCATAAAAGAATTCAGGAAAAAATTAGAGGGAAACGCAATGAAAAAATGTGGTAACATATTCAGGGATAAAGTGGATGTAAGTAAATAAATTAATGAAAGACAATGAAAATCAAGCTAAAATAGTTAAATAAATAGGTAAATAGTCTTATCTTTTCTCTACTAATTGTGGGGATTTTTTATTTTCTTTTTGTTGAATTTCTAGACTGAATACAGGGTTGGTATTTAATGCTCTTCAATGTATACGTGCACTATTTCTAAAATAACTCCTCCCACACAGCTGCTGAAACATAACTCAGTCAATGAGCTGACATCATTTAAATTCAGTAAATCCACACTCGTCATCCTCAACATTACAATACTTTATAATGTGCATCATTCAGTGTGCAGCTGGTAAAACTCCAGATATTTGCATTAATGTGGATTTTCCTTTGATAGTTTCAGATAATTTTATACTGTGTACAGATCCTGTCTGTGGCAAAGCGTTCCTAAATATATGTTTGAAGTCAATCTAATACAAACTAATGGTTTCACATATAACTGTTTAGCCAGGTAACTAAGAGGAAGGGATTATAATCCAAGACATTTTTAGAAATAACTAACATTTTGTCCTTAGGAAGTCTAGGGTATGAAATGCTAAAACCTGATTAAATGACTAGAGAGCACAAAGGATGTGAGAAAAGTGATGTTAAAATAGAGGAAACTTTCAGACGATGAGAGTGGGAAGTGACAGAAAAGGTGAAGTATAACATATGAACACTGGCATTAATAGGAGCCTGAACATGACTACGTCCCTGCTCTTCCTGGCTCCTGTGCATCTATCCCTTGGCTGGGTTATGTTAAATGGCTAATTGGCACCTAGTCACATGCAGACATTACAGTGTCAAATAAGTTAAGAAGCAGCTCAGTCCTACAAAACAAAAGGGCGTTAAAGCTCTTGCAGATCTTAAAAAATCTCTAAATGTATTTTTGTCAGAAATAGTTCAAATTCCTCCACATGTTCATCAGCAAACGTAAACGGATAAATAAATAAACCCTAAAAGTAAATCTTTCTGTGGAAAGACACACAGTAATGAAAAATGTTACCTTAACAGAAACAAAATGTGGCTTGAAGTTTAAAGACAAACACAAGAGCAGTTGAAGTCAAGCAGGTGTCAGGAAAACACACTCGGGCAAGAATTTAAATGTCCTTTCACAAAATGTTATACACACTGACTAAATCGTAAAAGAAGAGAGACCTATGCTAAATTACCATGTCATTGCTTCACAAACTAAAGAACTATGCCATCCATAATCATCACAGCTCCAGAGAATATGAAAGAATTTAGACATTTGGCTGATGGCAATTAAAAAAAAAATTAAAGAAAGAAATTACACATGGCAGCCAAACCAAGGACATAAGATCAAATGTGATAACGTAGCAAAGCTCATTTTCCTCAAAGATCCTAATT
This sequence comes from Melanotaenia maccullochi, assembly GCA_037177255.1. NCBI lineage: Eukaryota > Metazoa > Chordata > Actinopteri > Atheriniformes > Melanotaeniidae > Melanotaenia > Melanotaenia maccullochi. The sequence continues at coordinate 3,930,472 of JBAGKP010000018.1, forward strand.
GATTGGTTGATTATGCTTTTTTCTGCTCTTCCATCTCGGTGGCTCTTCTTTAATAGCTCCATAATGACGCTACTGAACTGGACATGTAAGACTCAGCCTATTAGAATAGTAATAGGCTCTAATTAACTAAAAAAAAAAAGAAAAAAAAAGAAAAGGGATTTTCAATAAAAAGGAGGAGATAGCAAATTTGATTACTCATATTCATTAACTTCTTTCCCCATTCACCCCTCCCACCCCCTGTGGAACTTTGCTCCCTTCATTTTTATGAATATTTTACCTTGTGTGAAACAGTACAACATTACATGCTGTCCCTGGCAAAGGCCAAAGACGTAACAGCAGAGCAGCCTTTCTTCTGCTCTCATTCAAAGAGTCTTCCTTTGTTTCTGCATAATGAACAAGTCGCTGATGGCGGCAGAATAAATTTTAATTAGAGTTTTTTCCAGCAGACTTGTGAGGGTGATAGGCTGTTTTAAATCAAAACTTGACAATTTAAAGGCTTTTTAGGAATAAAGCAAAGCGAGGAGCTGAAATGTGAACGTCAGTGTGTGTGTGTGTGTGTGTGTCATACAGACAGAGTGGTGTTGTCCCAGCAGGTATCTGTAATCGTGCATCAATAATTTGCAGCAGTTTTATCCAACTTCCCTCAACCTCCCCGCTTTTCTTTTTCCTTCCATCATTCCCGTTCTTGTCTTTCTAGCCTTGGGTCAAGTTAGCACCACTTAAGGACTACAACACTGTGCCCGTTCACCATATGTCGCCGGTGTCTGGTGTGTTTGTGTGTGTGTATGTACCTGTTTTGCTTGTTCCCTTACCTGATGCCTCCCATCGCTCGGAGCCAAAGCATGTCATCTTTTGAGAGACAAAAACAGAAACAGGCGAGCAGAGAGGGGACACTGAGTACATCAACATGTGTGTGTATTACTGTGTGTGTACGTGTGTGTATCCTGCAGGCTGGTTCGCCATGAGACAGGGCCAGATGGTCACCCCAGGCAAAGCAGGTTGGGCCTGTTTACCTGCTTCACTCTGGGTCATGTCAGTTTCGTTTTCAGCTTAGCTGCAACACGGTTCAAGCCTCGCTGCCAAAAACACCATATTTAATTGTCCTCCTCCTCCTTTGCTTTCTCTTCTTTCTCTGTGCAGCTTAAGTTTGGTGTCTTTAAAGTGTTTAAGGGATAAAATCTTTTTCTTCAGAATTATGGGGCATATACACAATTTAGTAAGTGATAATCAGTTTAACTGCTACATCATTTGCTGACTTTTCTTATCAGCAGACCACAATTTTAAGATTTTTTTTAAATATTTTTGATGGTACAAATGAGAAAATGTAGCCAAACCGTCTGTACATTAGACATGCAACAGGTTTCATTTTAACATCCATCCTTGTAAAATCAAACTTCATAACAAATTATCATTGCATGGAAATAAATAGCCATTAAAAACAACTAAGCGAAGGCATATCCAGAGAAAACTGTAAACTTTTATAAATCAGGAAGATAAATATTATTTTATTTGAACCTTTATTTAACCAGCTTCCCTGAGAAAATTCATTGTACTTTAAACAAATTTCGATCCCAGCACCAGAGTCAAGAATTGAAGTTTTTTAGCATTCGGCAATAAAATTATAGAAAAATTTGAGGAGGGAAAGGAATCACTACTGGATGTGCATGACCTCAGAGCCATCAGGTGTGCTGTACGTGAATAGTTTAACCAGGATCAATAAAACCACATGAGAATACCTTTACAAACCATCACAAAAAACAAGGCTGCATCCAAAAAAATGTTACTGCACTACACAAGGAGGAAGACATGTCTCACAGGGACAGAAAGACAGTGGTCAGATGTGTTCATGTGTCCGCTGCTTTTGGTCCCATGTTCTAACAACAGGAAAGTAATCAGTAGAAGGTGAACAAGCCAGCATCCATGATGATGCAGAGGGGCATCAGTTTCCTCGATGACTTGATAAGGGAAGATACTACTGAACATCAAGGGGACGTCTTTTTGAAGATTTCAGATTTTAGCAGGACAATACCAGATCTCATTCCAAATGATGTGGCTTCATAGACAGTGTGTGTGTGTGCACATATGTGTGTGTGTGCCAGACTGTCCTGCCTGCAGTCCATCTGTCTCATGTTTCAAATGTATGGTGCATTGTGAGGATGAGAATCAGATCACAGCAACCTTGGACTGCTGAGCTGCTCAAATCTTCTATTTAGCAAAAACACAGACAGTTAGTATCCTCATATTCTATAAAAAAGAATCATTTAAAGAAAGAACGGTGTTACACGATGGTAAACATTCTTCTTTTTTTAAAAAAATAAACACTTTAAATATGTTTTTATTTTCAAATACAGTGAATTTCATCAGTGGAGACAGTTAAAATAATTTCTTTGGTATCAGGTCTGTTGAACAAAGATTGAAACTGATCACAAAGTTTCATTTTTACGTTTTTACTGCACTTTAAAAGAAAAACTTTTTTTAAACACGGCTCATAACTTTCGGTTTACATAAACTGATGGATTTAAAAATCAAATTAGCTTCTGATACAGACACAGACTGAATCAATCAAGCATCTTGGTTTATGTTTATGCACATTTACCTGCACCAGGAGCAGTTCAGCAGTGTGACACGAGGTTCCTTCCCTCCGAGCGGAACAGCCCTCTTCTTTATCCATGCCCCCTGTTAACCCCCTGCTGTAGCAGCAGTTGCTGGCAATGCGGCCAAGCATGATGTCCGCCTGTAGCAGTCACAGGTGCCTACATGTTGCCTGCTGGCAGCGTGCCGCCACGCTGCTGCAGCAGCCATGTTGGCAGCGCGTTCAGTCCTCGTGCCCAAACTCACCAGCTGTAATCTGCCTAATCTCACCCCCCCCTCCTCCCATACAGCTGCTGGTCACTTTAGAGTAGTTATACACACTGAAGATGACACAGCAATAAATAATTGTCCATTTTACAAGGAAAAGTACAGTAATGAGTGTTTTTTTTTTCTTTTGCAATATGATTCAGAGGGTCAGCACACACACAAACACACAGAAATCTGCCTTTTCTTTAACATCAAACCCATCAGCCCCGCAAAACAATCCATCCCCCCCTTTTTTACCCCTGCACATGCTGCCACCCGCTACTACCTCACCTCCTCCTCCCTCCTCCCCAGGCTTACTGTCACCCCCTGCACCCAACAGCTCTCCACACCTACACACATACACCCTCCACCCTTTTTCCATTTCAGATGCAAAGCCGTGGCCGAGGCGAGCCGTGCATATAGTCACAGCGGCAATCTCATCTATGTCCAATCTGTCATGCCACTGCCTTTCATTATTCTCCTGCGTGGGGGAAGAGATAACACCAAGGCATATTTTATGGACAGTTGAGAGGAAAGGGGGTGAAAAGAGAGAGAGAGAGAGAAAGAGAATGATAAGAAAATATGAGAGAGAGAGATGCCAATATGGTAGGGTAATGGTTGCAAGATATGAGTGGTCCTGCTCTGGCCAGGGAAAAAGTGTCACTCTTCCGGATTGGTATCTGGGTCAAGGCAACAGAGTGCAGGAAAAAATGAGAAAGGCAAATGAAGTGATGAAAATTATCGAAAATGGTGGTCCGGGAGTGAAGTGTGGAAGAATGCTGGTCAGCACCATCTCGTCTCCATTAAAAATGGACTGCCTGAGGGCGTGGAGGGGCTGGTGAAGTGTAAATAGGCAGTAGCCATTCTTCACGGCCACTCGATAGCCCCATAAAATCATAGCTCGTATGCATGCATGCATGCTGTTGTTGAATATGGAGGAGTCAGGGAATGTGAGGGGACCAGCAGATGAAGGAGGGGAGGGATGGATGGAGGGACGGGTGAATGAACTGAGGTCAGGTATTCTCGTCTATCACCTATGTTGCTGGGCTGAGAGGCTGACTGGTTGTCTCTCTGCTCAGTGTGTTGGAATGATTGGGTCCTGGCCTGCAGAGAATGGGCTGGCCGGGTTTACATATATACATATATCATGGTCATTGTCATGCAGTATGTGTGTGTGTTGCATGTGCATTGTGATAGTTTGAATATGCAAATAAGATCCAGCAGTGACTTTGATATTGTGCATGTGTTTGGGGTGGGGGGGGCCGTGTGTCATTGCAATTGTACAACATCCAGATGTCAGTGCAGCCTCACTCGGTGTCTGTCATTGAGACAGTGGGGGTGGGGTTAAGGTGACCTGTTTTAAATATAGACAGTGCCACGACAACATGCCCGACTCGACTTATAAAACTCATTTGCATACCGTTTCTCTCTTATCCTTCTCTTTCTCCCTCGCTTTTTTTTTTTTTTTTTCCCTTCTTCCTCCTGGGAGACAGGAGGAGCAGACACGTCGTGTTTTGCCTTTGTCTCGGCCGTTCAAATGCAAAAAGATGTCATGTCAAGGCTTTCTTCTACACAGAAAGACACAGCTGACACAACCTGTGTGGCACAATGAAGAGCAGGATGCAATACAAACGCAGTGCAAGAGGACGATGAAGTGCGCACATAAAGACAAAATAGGTTTTCGCTATCATAACGTCAAATGATAAAGATGCACCAAAGGAGCTTGTCAGTACAATATGTCCCCACTAAATAACACCGCTATGAAAAATAAGTGGCTAACACTGAAACTCAGATGATGGCACATCCTGTCACCTTCTCTGGATTTCTCACAGGGTGGTGTAACTGTTCTGCTGGTAAACATGCAAAGACCTTTAAAAAATTATCTAGAAAATGGATTAAAAGATTATTATGGGGCATTTTTTAAACATACCTAATAGACCTTGGACTCTAGTTCCTGCTTAACTTTTGTAGGATGCCTTCTCCTTCTTGAGCATTTGTGTGAGCAAGCCTCGTCAGTGTGCCCTTCAGTTTAAATGCACACTTCACTCAGGCAAACTAATTAATTATTTCCCTCTTCACCCTCCTTTTTTCTTTCATTTGTTTTTAACTCTATGAAGAATACATGCTGCATTCCTTCAATACCTTTCCTTCTCTCAGACTCTGTGCCTATTCATTAGGAATTCAAATTAATCAGTATTTACTGTAGCCCTTGCTTGCTCTGCTCTCAAGAGCAATTTCTATCAACAAGGTTGAGTGGGCTTTTGTTTCTCATAGCCAATTGGGGTAAAGCTCACGCTCTTTTTTTTCCCACTTTTTTAGATGTTCAGCTGAACACATCAACTAGTTTTTCCCACAAAAAGGAAGTGAACTTCTTTACCAATGAAATACTACAAGGATTTTCATATGACATTCAATGCACTTTGAAATGAAGGGACCGTGACGGTTGGGAATGTGAACCCAAGCTAGCTGATGTTTTCTTTCTCTTTGTTTTGTTTGTGTTTTTCTGGCTGCATGTTCAAAGTAAAAACCAAATTTTAAATTGATCTTTAATTTGAGTATTTCCAGCTTGTTGCATCTTTGTTATTGCTGTGTTTCATTAAATGAATTAATTACCTGTTTAAGTCACTGCAAAGATCTGAGAACTGTGATGAAGTCTTAAACAAGATCGGTCAGACTTTTTAGAAGGCTTTAAAAAAATCTGTATAGACAGCCAGTTTATTTTGTTTATTTGTTTGTTTTTAAGGTATTCTTATATAAAAAATGTCTTCTGTGTTGCCTGACTGATGGGGATACGGTTACTAATATTGCATTGTCCAAGGGGTGGCAGCTGACTTTTACGTGTAAAAACAGTAAATTAAACACTAGTTCTGCTCCTGCGTTCAGCCAACCCAGTCTAACCATAACAAGGTCATATAGTTGATAGTTTTTCTGCATGTTTGAGGAAAGTCATAGATTACAGCATTTTATGGTTAGAAAATCAGGAGAATACAGGACAATGTCCATTTGACGTTACTGTAATGGTGAGGCATGAACATTAATCCTTTGAGCCCTCTGTTGAGGCCTATCATGAAATGAGTATATTTCTGTTACCACAAGGTCTATCTGAAAACTTTCTGAGTCTGAATACTTCTAAGAATTGTTAAGATGTGTAAAAGAAAGGCAGAAAAACTTGGATGTCTTGGTTGAGTTCCACCCTTGAATGTGTTGCCTCTGAACTTGGCTGATTAAACGTCTAAACAACATGTTGAGATCTTTAACTTCTGCTTAGACTGCTGGAATGTAACATGATGCACTGAGCACTTCCTTCTTTTTTTCCTCTAGTTTTTACTCTCCATGTTTAAACATATGTCATTCATTCGTGTTTCTCTTTTCTTTCTCAGCAGGCATCCCTGGCTTAGAGTTGTGGTACTTGTTGGACCATCTTTATTGTCCTTCCTACCCCGAACAGGTCCAGGAACATGACCATCCTTCCTAGTTCAGGTTCTACTAGAGTTTCATCCTTCCTGTTACAAAGACGTTTTCTTTTCTTCCCACCGTCATCAGCTGCCCTGTGCATGCCCAGGATGAGGAACTAAATCTAAATGAGATACTAAATATTTGATGTAATCCGTTGGTTTCCTTTTTTTTTTTTTTTTGTTTAACAAATAAAGCTGAATTGTTTAGTCTCTAAAGTGTAAAATTAAAATTCTTATTAGGTAATTCTTTCTCTTTAAATCATTATTTGTTAATTTGTTTGGTTCTATATGACTACTTTTTTACTATTTTACTTCTGTCTGGACCTCAACAGTCAGTTTTTTTTTTTTCCAGCAATAAATCAAATTTGCTGTCAAGAACTGTGCTTTAAATTCAGAAAAGTTGCATACACAACAGTCTTTAAAAAACCTGTTTAATTTGCCGTTTCTATCACTGATCAATGAGGAGCAGTAAGTCTCTTAGTATTTTGTTTGAAGTTGTACTGACTGATTCTAAACGGTAATTCAAACAACCTGTAATACACCTCATTAATTTCATTAACACTTTAATATTAACCTTGATACATTTGAACCCATGAATAAAATGTCTGTTGCTCTCTACGTACATTAGCCCTGAAATGTAAGATTTTAATAATCCTTGCCTGCAGCAGGTTACCCATGTCAGTTCTTAATGTAGGCCCATAAACCATATTTTCTGCGTTACTAGTTGCTCCATTTTTCAAACACTACTATTTTGTTTTTTACCTGAGCCAAGGTTGTAATTATTGAAAAAGGTACAGACCTCTATTTAAGTTATTAAAGCCTGGTTGGAACTAGCCTTTTGGCCTTTGCAAGCTTTCCCTTTACACAGCTTCTTACTTAACAAGGCCAGGCTGAAAAACCCACAGATCTAACTGAATATTGATATGTGTGTGTAAAGAGGGCCAGAGCGAGGCTCGCTCATGTTAAGCCATTCAGTGCATCCTCTTGATTGAAATTCCATTAGCTTGTTAGTGGAGGATAGTGGAGAGTCAGTAAATACTTAGCCTTGTTAGCCGAGGCGCAGGCTAAATGAGTGTGCACGGGGTCATTGTCCACTTAAAACTCGCTCTGCAAACTGGCGGCCAGCTTGAATAATTCATGGAGCATGACCCACGTTGCCTGGGCTTTAAATGAGTGTAGCTTCTCTTTCTGTCTGTTTGGATAATATCTCCACTCTGGAGTTAATTAGGTTTTCACTTTTTTTTTCCAGCCAGCTGTGTGTACAGCGGTCAGGGACTTGTCCCTGCGGACACACTGAGAGCCGAATAAAAAGGGAATGAGGCAAAGATGATTGCGATATAAAGTTGTAAATGGAGCTTTTTCTTTGTTGTTTCCATCTCAATGAGAAGCATACTAATCTTGATGCTACCTGTATGCTAGCTTGTCTGTAATAATGTAAGATATCAACAGTTTTTCATCCTTTAGGAGGTCAAATTTAAAGTCTTTCAATCAAGAAATTGAAAAAAAAATGTTTCAATCATTGAAGCTTTAAAAATCATAAATGCATTAATTATTTAAATCTAAAAGGAACAGAGCAAGTGTTAAAGAAGTCATATGACAGTATTCAGCCGGTCTTTAGGAAGAATTGTAGCTTTTAGTGTAACTTGTGAAATTATTATGGTCATGCTCGCTGGTTGCAGATGGAGTAGAGAAAATTGATTTCTCAGCTGTTTGTATCACAGAAAATGGTTGGTACACTTTGGACTTGCGAGGCAAATGAACATGTCCCTATCGTCTCTACCCAATGCTATGCAAATGATTAATGACCAACGTTCTTGTCATTTATATCTAATATGAAGAGCATCTTGTCTCATCAGCCCAGGTAAACAAAGCTCTGAGGAGGATCAACCAGATAACCAAAGTGTTAGGGCCAGACAACATCCCTGTACAAACCCTCAGAGCATGTGCCAACGAGCTGATAGACATTCTCACCTTCATATTCAACCTCTCCCTCAACCAGAAAACTGTTCCATCCTTCTTTAAGACCCCTACCATTGTTCCTACAGGACAGTAGCACTTATTCCACTCATTATGAAGTGCTTCGAGAGAGTGGTGCTGACCCACATTCAGAGCTGCTTACCAGACACACTGGACCTCCCTGCAGTATGCATACCGGTCCATCAGGTCCACCTCAGACGCTATTGCTGTTGCCCTGCACATCTCCCTCTCACACCTGGAGAATAAATACTCCTACATCAGAATGCCCTCTATTGACTACAGCCCAGTATTCAACTCACCCACAAACTGTTTTCCCAGGGACTACACCCCATCCTCTGTGCCTGACTCAGTCTGTCAGGATTGGGAAAAGGACTTCAGCATCATCATTAACACTGGCACACCACAGGGGTGTGTCCTCAGTCCCATCCTTTACACCAGTGATTCTCAATCCTGGTCCTCAGAGACCACTGCCCTGCATGTTTTAGAGGTCTCCATCTTTAATGCACCTGACTCAAATGAATGGCTTGTTAGCAGGCTTGCAAAGAACTTGACAAGCAGTTCAATTAATCTGAATCAAGTGTACTGGCGTTGGAAAGAACTAAAACATGCAGGACAGTGGTCCCTGAGGACCAGGATTTTGAAACACTGCTTTACACCCTGTTCACCCATGACTGTGTGGTCTCCCACAAGGACAACACCATCCTGAAGTTTGTGGACGACACCGCTGTATTAGGACGCATCACTGGCAGGGATTAAGCAGCCTACAGGAGGGAGGGGCCTCTCTGGTGACATGGTGTGAGGACAACAAGCTCACCCTTAATGTGGACAAGACCAAGATGATGATGGTGGACATGAGAAAGGAGAGGAACCCTCATCAGCTACTGCTTATCTGCGGGCTGGACGTAAAGATGGTGAGCAACTTTAAATATCTGGGGGTCCAAATCAGTGAGGACCTCAGCTGGACACTCAACACCACACAGCTGGCAGAGAGAGCTGAGCAGCAGCTATACTTCCTGAGGAGACTGAGGACGTTCGGCATGTCACCAAATATCCTCAGAAACATCTACAGCTGCGTTGTTGAGTCCATCCTGACCAGCTTCATCACTGTGTGGTACGGTAGCTCTACTGTCACGGACCGCAAACACCTGCAGAGAGTGGTGAAGACTGCGACCAGGATGCCGCCGCCCTCTCTGCAGAGCATCTACCAGCACAGAGTGCTTCATCACAGACCCCACCCACCCCCAACATGGTCTGTTCACTCTCATGTTATTTTTATATTTATCTTCTATCTAGTTTTTAAACGTTTTTATTTTATAATCTTTTATGGCATTCAGTGTAGATGGCAAAGTAAGAATTTCATTGCTGAGGGAAGCTTGTTTCCGTACTGTGCAAATGACAGTAAACGCTTTAAATCCTGAATCTTGTGACTGGCAATTACTGATGGCCCCTGAAAATCACGTATTTATCAGTTACTAGACTTTCTAAACTGTGCCCACAGTTCTGCATATAATTATTTAATTCTGATGAAACTGTTAATGATTGAAGGCCCTTTCCTTGGACCTTTAGGTCATAAAATGAAAGCAACACAGTTTGGAGATTCTGTTTTTACAAGAATGAAGTCTCTGTTACCACTGGTGATTATAGGGCCAGCTGTTTTTGTGAGGTCATGAAATGACGAACAAGACCTCCTGTATAAATAAAAGACCAATAACAATCCAGTGGAGGTGATCTGATTGGGAGGGTGATAGAGAGGTTAATCCACAACAAGAGTTTAATGACCAACCTGGCTAGATAAGAACAGTGGGCTTACTCTGCTTCAGGCCACGACAATTATAACACAGAGTGCTGCAAAAACAGAATACATATAAGCCTTCAAATAAATGCCCCAATGCCTCAGCCTAGAACCATGCAGAACAGAAAACCACTCAGCATGAACAATTAGGCCTCACGTGTATCTTATTACCAGTAAAGGAACTTTACTCAGCCAAAAAAGAACAGCAACAAATACAAAAGTAAAAGGATGAAACAGGTAATTATTTTATTCTTTGTGTGGATGTCAGCATTAGATATGACTTTTTCTTTTAAACGATCTGAATTCAGTCTTTCCCTGAGAGTTAAGAAACCTTAAATTACACTATATATATATATATATATATATATATATATATTTCTTAAGAATGAGAATCTGAATCCTTTATTAATCTTTAATTAAATAAAAATAAGGGATTGTTTTCCTTTTTATTTGGTTGTTGGTTTCAGAGTTTACAATGTTCTGTTGTTGTTAAGCTAAAGTTGTCAGCTCAAAAATACATTTCTGATTCCAAAATAGTTGAATACTGAGTAAAATGTCATTACCAACAGAATGCAATGGTTTGCAAATCTCATCAACCATTATTTTATTCCCAGTAGAACATAAATAACATATCAGAAGTTGAAAATGAGACATTTCCATTTCATGGAAAATATTAGCTCAGTTTGAAGTTGATGGCAGTGACACATCTACAAAACGTTGGAAAGGGCAACAAAAGATCGGAAAGGTAATTATAACAAAACAAAAACAGCTGGAGGAGCATTTCACAAATAATTATGTTATCTGAAAACAGGTTAGTGACATGACTGTGTAAAAAGGAGCATTTCAGAGAAGCAAAGCCTCTCATTAAAAAAAAAAAAAGTTCCTCAATGTAAACTGGGAAAGACTTTGAAGATCTAACCATCTACAGTGTGTGAGAATCAGAAGGGATCTCTGTATGCATAGGACAAGGCCCAAAGTCGAACTGGATGATCATGATGCAGCACTGCATTAAAAAAATAATTTTCTACTGAAAATCACTGCATGAGCTCAGCAACACGACAGAAATCACTCTCTGTGAACACAGTTCACCCTAAAATCCACAAAAGCAGTTAAAAGCTTTGTAAGCCTCATGTGAACATAATCCAGAAAAGCAGCAGACTAAAGAGGAGCGGGAGCATTCAGCTTGTTATCGGTGAACAGGTGAACGGCCTGCATCTCTGATGGTATGGGGTTGCATTAGTGCCTATGGCGTGGGCAGCTTCCACATCTGTGAAGCTCCATCAGTGTGAAAAGTACACAGAGCTGGAGTTGTATAAAAGTAAAATTAGCAGATTAAAGCATTCGAGAGCAGTTCCTGGTAAACAAGCCAGCAAACAAACTTCATTGAAGCTAATGCAACCCTCTAAAAGCTTTATAAAACATTCAAGGTTAAATAAGCAAACACACAAAGTTTGGGATCAAAATAAAATTAAGCTAAATGGACATTAATGTTAAAATCAGAGCTTCAATGATTCTCCACCCATTTAAAATCCATCCATCCATTAGTTGTGCCCACTCATCTTGTGGAGGATTGTAGGAGGTCGAAATAAAACTGGAGGCGGGGCACACCCTAGACAGACCAAACCCAAATTGTTCTTGCTGTGAATAAGCAGCAAAACCGTTGCACCTCCATGCAGCTTACCAGATTCATCATCTCCTCCATGACCCCCACTCTAACTTGTCCATTACCTCCAGCCATCTTACTATACCAGCTCTTATTCTCTCCTCCCCCTTTGCTGTTGGAGACATTGCCTCACCCCTTCTTCTTCCTCCTTCTCACCCTCCATTCTGGTAGCTGTCATCAATCTTGCTAAAATGACAGGCGACAGATGTTAGCCTTTGCAAAGATCAAATCTGGTGCTTCAGGGCAGCCTTGTGACATGCACACACACACACACATACACACATATTGGTATATGAACATGCATATGCAGTCATACATGCATGCATGCACAAACACACACACACACACAAAACATGACTACTGACAGGTCACATAGCACACACAGACAGTCACTAGACCTCTGTCCATCCTTCCTTTAACTGGTAAATCTGTTCTGACACCAAAGACAGAGGGGTAGGGTAGCAAAACGGTCACCATGCATGCACATACTTGGCACGTTTGTACACACACTTAAATGGTTGCACACTCTTTTTCTATGAGTGCAATATGTGCATTTCCTTTTTTGTTGTTTATTTTTTTCTTGCTGTGTGATATGACAGGCATTGTTCCTGTGCTGTACTTCTGGTCTAGTGAGAGTCTTCCAGATGAAACAAAAAGGGAGTGAGATTTATTTGTGGCTGTGTTAAGCCCAAAATATAAACTTGAATATAACAAATTACTGCAACAGCTGCTGTTTGCTGGTAGAGCACGCAAGAATAAAAACAAACATCTCTATTTTATACAGAGGCTTAATTGGGATTTGTTATCAAGGGTTCAGTGGTTTCAGAGTTGGAATGAGTGCATCATGTGTCTATGTACAACAAGGTGATGGTTTGGACACCTATAAGCCATTCCAAGCTGGAAAATATAAATTTCTTTTGCAACTGCTTTACCCTTGCTTTACATTTATTTACAATATAAGCTTAGCAGCTAATTTGATCTAGCCATAGGTGAAAGAAACTGTCCTCAAGTCTGCAAAGCAGAGACATTACGACTAAATGCAATTAAAAAATATGTCCTTTTTAACCTGCTGCTGTTCTCCTTGGTAATTAAAACCATGCCAAACAGAACGTATTGCTGAGTCCATTCACAATTTGAGTCAGTGCCACAGAATCAGCCGAGTGGCAACAGCGTCATTGGTTAGACTGCCAACTTCCATGATACTGGCTCAGAGAGTAAAAGCACACATACAGCAGATCTGTTACTACCTCCCTTGCAGGCTCAGAGGCGTAACAGCAAGGAATCAACTTCCACCTTCCATGCTGCCTCTGTCTTATCTCATATAGATGATCCCCAACTAAAGTGCACCAATGCCAGCCTGAAAAGGCATTGTGAAAAGGGCTGAACTGTATACACTACAGTTACAAAGTTTAAATCGTTAGCCAAAGTTGTAAATTTGGGTTATGTAGGCAATGATGCATAGTGGATCAATAATGTTAGGAGAGTAGAGTTAGGTAGATATAACAATCTGTTAAAATGTGACTTAAATATAAAAGCTATAAAAAATTTCATGACAATAACATACCATTATGAAAACTTAACTTGTGAAGATGCTTTATTATTCTTAAAAGCAAGACTTTGTAACGTTGAACAGTTCAGACACCTCATATTCACATAAACTAAACAAATTAATGTCCTGCTGTTCCAGTCTAATGTAAACTTTAATTCTTTATTTTCCATGTATACATGTGACATTATTTTTCTATTTAATTAGTTTTTTCTCTTTTTCTTTATCAACATAAATCCCTGGTTTAGACTTTGGGTGCTTGTTGACCCTTCGTTTTTGTCTTCTTCACCCCCAACAGGTTGAAACAAAAAGCTGCTCTTCCTGAATCTGGTTCTGCTGGAGCTTTTCTGACTTGTTAAAGGAGAGATTTTTCTCTCTACTGTGGCCCGCTGCCCTTCACATGCTCAGCATGGAGGATTAAATTCAGGAGAAGACTATGTTTTTTTTTTTTTTCTTTTTTCTTTTTTTTTGTTTGATTGTTTTTTGCTCTTTTTTTGAGGAATTAGTTTATGTAACAGTTATTATTGGACTGATGTGGATCATGATTTTATTAGCTATTGTCAGGTGTTTGCTATAGCTAAGATCCTGGTTCATGAACAGATGATGGCTAACCATAAGAATATTGAGGTGGTAGTAGTGATAGATGTAGTGACAGAACAACAACATCAAAAAGAAGGAAAACATGAAGCCTAAAAAAATTTTAAGCTAAAACCAGTAGTTAAGAAGATGTGGGGAATGAAGGCAACAGTGATGCCTGTGGTGACTGAAGTAAAGTGAGCACTTGGGATTGTGTCCTCCAAACTGGCAGAAGGGCCAATAGATCCCAGTAAAAGCATCAGATATGTTTGTCTAGAAGAACGCAGTAGTTGCGACAACTAAGGTACTGCATAGACTCTCCAAGACCCCTGGTACAGGACTTTAGCAAGAAAGATATTGAATACCACATTGTCCCTAATGTGGCCCCCACCTGTTAGTTGCTATGGATTTATTAATCTTTTTACTACATTCCTCCCACAGTGATAGGACATGGGTTCTGCACATCTCTGAACCAGTGACAATGTAAGGTTTTAAAAGCAATACTTGAACATATTTGGTGTTGGATGATGTTGGAACATTAGAGCTTAATGCTCCTGTGCTCATTTCTCCCTTTATGTGGAGAGTCTAAACTATTGTCTGACCAAAGAAGTGCCAAGAAATTTAAAGTGTGAATTTTCTAAGTCATTGGTTTACACTAAAATTAATTAAAAATATATGTTTTTTCTTTTAACAAGATAATGTTTGGGTTGAGTTGTGTGAAGAGCATCGGTTCAGTGTGTGCACTTCCACTAGATGCTCCGATTCCTCCCACAGAGTTTAAACACCTGCAGGTCAGTTGAAATAGAGATTCTAACTCATCTCTGGGAAACCGCTTCAAATTACAGTGTTTTAAATGAACATAAAACAATACTGCGCTGCAGCTTGGTCAAGTTCCAGAATGATACTATATACACCACACTGCAGATATAACCTCATAACCATTTATTGAAAATTGTACTTTTATGAACACGGGAGAAACTTATTTATTCCAGATGGACAAACAAAGATTATTTTCTGTCATATAAACACAACAGAAATAATAACAGTTATGTAAACTAGTCCCCCACAGCACCATTTACATCCTCATAAGCAAACATTACGGTACAATCATATTAGGCTCACATAACATCGGATTTTTAATAACACAACTTTATTGCAAGCAATTCTGTGTGTGCATTAGTATTCATGTCCATTCTGCGTACTGCATTTGCAAACACACAGGCTAGGGGGGGAGTCCGTCCCAGCTGGGGCAGAGGGTGACACCGCAGGAATGTAAGTCTCCTAGATTGTTCAGAAATATGTAGGTGTGTGTGTGTGTGTGCGTGTGTGTGTGTGTGTGTATACCGTACACAAACTGAGGATGTGTGAGGATTTTAAAGCTGTTTTACCAGGAGACAGAGAGGCAGCACTGTCATGTCTACAACCAAAGGCTACAAACACACACACGTATTGAAATTTATGAAAAGCAAGAGAAAAATATTTCTTTGTATTTTTCTTTTCTTTCTTTTTTTTGGACAACAATGATAAGAATATTTGGAGAAAAAAAAAAAAAAAGAAAATCTGAGATAACAGTCAATAATCTAGTAACATTAGTGAAATGGTCAAAATCTAAAACAGTAATGGGACCACAAACACGTACATAGCCGCATCAAGTGATAGAGACGACTCAAGCTGATCTATTTCCAGAAACTTTTGACAAATTAGCTCTACCAAATGGAAGAGCCTGCTCTTTTTAATACAAATAATTTATTTCCAAATTTACACATCAATGCCTGACAGGGGAGACAAAAGAAAATAAAGAGACTCTCTAAGAATGGGTTGGTGTGAGTGCTAAGCACAGCTAAGAACACAGTCCTCCATAAGCTTCATTTATGCTCGACGCAAACGACGTCTTCTGCGTTGGTTACTCATGTAATTTGGTCTGTTTTCAGGAAGCTAAGCTATCTGTCGCCTGACACAGAAAACGGGGGGCAGTGCTGGGTAGAATAGCTGACATGCGACTAGTGAAAGAAACAATCCAGAGAAGAAGACGGGGATCAGACAGGGGGAAACAAAAACAAAAAGAATGAAGACGGCAACTGTATAAATTGTGCGAGCTTTAGAAGAAAGACTATATGCGAGTGTGTAGGGTGTGTTGGACAGTTGGAAAATCTTTATTGCGATTGCAATAAACGTACCAGTGTCTGTAAATGACGTCAGAACCAAGAGTGAACTCTGAACTCAGCACTGCCCACTAGTGGAGGATTTAACTCCACAACCATGGCAACACAAATGATGCATGAAAATAGGAAGATGACAACATATGAGAATGATTGAAAAGGACGTTGATATTTGGCAGCATAAATGGGCCTATACACTGTTTAACAACACTTGTGGATTATCTACGTGAAATACCATGTTGAAGTCCCCCCATGACAAGTGTTATCTAAGTTATCATGAAGTGACAAAGGAGTGAAAAATTAGGGGTTATCAACATTTGGTCTATACATACTAGCAAAGCAAAGCTTCATGTTTAGATAGATAATTCTGGATCTGGATTGTGCTATTAGTAGAAAAATGAACTTTTCTGTTTACTAGAATGGCTACACCTCTGTCTGAAACAGGCTGCATACACATGAGGAAACTGGGAAGAGGACCTCAACTGTTGTCTCAGATACTTAGGCTGACACTTCTTTAGTCCCTTTTGGTGATGGGGAAGAGGAGGCGTGACTGGAAGGGAGAATGGAAAGACAGAACATATGGAGTTTTAAAGATTATACTTATTGGCTTAAAAAAAACAAGAGTAGAAGGACATGTCCAATCAATGGATAATAGGACAATATGAGTCAAAAGATCTTCCTTATTGAACTTATTCATAAGCTTGATTTCTAATGAGTCTCTGTCATCTGAAGGGTTTGCTGTATATCTCAGGTATTTGATGGACCTTTTTCCTATTTCTTATAGACATCATGTTTAGATACTGTTGATCAGTAGCAAATAAAAATAATAAAAATAAAAATAAACTGAATAAAACAGCAGTTTCCTCAAATCTGTAATGGCACCACATGATGCTGGAGATGTTTTCTGTCTAATAGCTCTTTAAAGTCATCGTGTCTTTGTAAACGTATTGTTTTACGCCTGTTTAACTTTTCACAGAAGTACAGACACAGCAAATTACATTAAGTGTCTTAATTATTTTTATTTATTTTATTTGATTTTTTTTTATTATGTGTCGCCACAAAAGTGGTTCATGACTTAACTTAGATGCCTTTTTTATACTTGGATGATTCCTGGGTCAGCATTACGTAGCATAACTAACAAAAACCCCAAAACAGATTCCTTTGAAAATGGTCAGGAACAAGAACTGACAATAAAAGAAAAAGCACACAATGTTTAAAGAAAAACCTTCAGACCTTTAGAAAGTGTGCAGAACTATAGCTTCTTCTTTTTTTTATTTTATACAGCTATTTAACAGAAGATTACATCTGGCTCCTTGAGATCAAAATGTAAAGAATAAAGGGATGGTTCAAGGTTTTTAGCACACTTTTGTTCTATTCATTGCAACTAAAAGTCTAAAATGTTATTCATTCATATTTTATTGTTAATTCAGTGACAACTGTGATTGACAGTAAAGTTTATAAAGTCACCATGAGAACAACCAGATAAGCAAATCATTCCTAATAGATAACTCTGCATTCAGATTTAAGCATTATCAGTATTTTCTAGCCTGCACCCATTTCTTTATTGTTGCATTGTTGCACATTTTGGGACAAAACAACCACGTGCGGGTCACTGGTTAAACAAAACAAGGCCCCAGGGACCAGCTCAGAAGCCGTGTTTCCATCCACCTGAGGTGTATTTTCAATTTGCACATACATCGCTGAAACAGCAAAAAAAACTAATAACACAAAAAAACCTTTCATGCATAGTTGAGGTAGAAATTAATAAAAAAAAAGAGAAAAGATCAAGCAAATGATTAACTTCCATTGAAGCCTGCAGTCCTCTGGAGAGACAAAAAAATGTGACTTTCTGTGTCTCATTTAGTAGTATAGAACAAAATCTGATGTACAGTGAGGATGGATCAGTCTGTCACTGAATCTGCTCTCCAGAGCAGACAGGGCATCTTACAAGGTGTGGGACTCGTGGTCCAGCATGGATGTCAGTTTTGCCAGGACCTTTTTATCACCTACCTCCCACACTGTCCAGAGATCAGCCCAGGACAGAGCTGGGCTTCCTGATGATTTTGTTCCTTCCTCTCCCTATCTGTGATGCTGCTGCTTCAGCAGATCACACCATACAAAGTCAGAAAGTCCTCAGGAGTGCCCCCTTCACTCCAAAAAACAGCAGTCTCCTCTGAAGATAGACCTGCTCTGACCCTACAGTGAATCCACGTTGTGAGTCCAGTTCAGTTTATTGTTTAGGTGAACACTCAGGTTCTTATAAGACTCCATTCTCTGAAGGTCCCATCCCACTGGTGAGGGGACAACAGAGCGGTGTCTGCGAAAATCCCCCTTCACCCACATTGATCAGGACGTTGTTTTGCTGACATCAGTCCACAAAGTTCCACCAGTTCCACATTGTCGTTCTCAGTGATCCGACTGACAATCACAGAGTCCTCAGAGAACTTCTGCAGGACGCTGCTGTCCGTGTTGTCCGTTGTTGTCTGCAGTGTAGAGGGTGAAGAGAAACGGGACCAAGACAGGCACCTGGGGCACACCTAAGCTTTAAGTCAGCAGGTCAGGCAAACTGGCGCTGGTTTGTGAGATTGTGTACAATCCACCCTGCCAGATGAACATCTACCTCAGCCTTCTCCGATTTGGCTTTCAGGAGCACCTGGATGGTGTTGAAGGCACTGGAGAAATAAAAGAACATGATTCTCACAGTGCTGCTGTCAGTGGCGAACCGTGAGTTCCACAGCTGGGCCTTCACCTCAGCCATCAGCGCCCAATAAGAACTTGGGTAAAACTCCCAGCAACAAGACACATAACTCAGCATTACCACCAGAAAACTGATTGTCATCTAAGGTACATAGTTAATCAAATAACGTTCTCTTCAAAGCCAAA
>JBAGKP010000018.1:3959945-3971483 GCA_037177255.1 Melanotaenia maccullochi
CTCCTTAGTGGTGCTTTTCCAAGCCTTAACTGAGCCATCCTCATTTACAGTTTGCAATTACAGTTATATATCCTATCATAAATTGTGTTAATTAAATTATATATGCCATGAGGGCTGTAAATGATTTTTTTTGATCCGCAGCCACTGTGACCAGTGGATCCCTAAAGTTACAAGGGAATTTGAATTTCCACCAGACCCAAATTATTTAAGGAAAAATGAGCCAAATTCTTAATGTGATTATTTGTATTTAAATTTAATCAATCATGTTTCTTTAAATTGTTTTTACTGACAAAATCAAATGTCTTTAGAGCTTGCATTTGCAACTGTCTGCATTTATGTTTATCCTTCTAAACGCCACTTGCTTTGTTTAAATTTCTCTTCTCATTTAGCTGCACTTTATTCAGGTTGTAGCGAGTGAACGACACCATGCATCCAATGGATGGATGATACATCATAGAACAGCAATTATGCAAAATTTAGTGACAGCACTGCCAGGATAGATTACCAAAATGATTTGCTTCAGTCATCAACTAATAAAAACAGTCCAGTAAGTTTTAATTTATCTATGCCAATAAAAGGTTATAATTATTTAAGAATTTTCAGTGTTTAAAAAAATAGTTTTAATCAATTAAAGTTTTATTAAGTTGATTCATAAAATGTGGAGACTTATTTTTTAATGTCCTCTTTACCAGGGACGAGACCTTACTCTCGCATGACTTAATGAAGATTGGCGAGATCTTAGCTTATATACACACAACTGGTTTCCTGTGCTGCCTTTGTCCAGTATCAGATTCTCTTGTCGAGATGTCAAACTCAGATGTTTCATTCACCTTTGTAGATCACATTGTCCTGTAACTATTCAGCAGCGTATTAGTGCTTACATTAGCAGCTAATGCTAAGACTGCGGGCGCTGCCATGTTCAATAACAGGAAGTGATGTCACCACGCAAGCACATACTTCAAAATAAGTCCAATATTGTTAATGTCCTCTAGAACAGGTTTACACTTAGTCATTTTATCAAAAAAAAGTAAACGGATGTTATTTATCTTATCCTACAGCACCTAGACTCTTCAAGAACCTATGTGAGGATCCTGTTTGTGGATTTTAGCTCTGCCGTCAACACCATCATCCCAGCTCTCCTGCAGGACAAGCTCTCTCAGCTGAACATGCCTGACTCCACTTGCAGGTGGATCACAGACTTCCTGTCGGACAGGAAGCAGCATGTGAAGGTGAGGGTTTATGTCCCTCACTCTCAGGGTATCAGTATCAGTTCCGCTCAAGGTTGTGTCCTCCCCCCCCCCTTCTCTTCCCTCTGTACACCATGAACTGCACCTTCAGTCATCAATCTGTCAAGCTTCCGAAGTTTGCAGACGACACCACCCTCACTGGACTCATATCTGGCGGGGGTGAGTCCGCTTACAGGAGGGAGATTGACCATCTGGTGTTTTGGTGTAGTCAGAACAACCTGGAGCTCAATGCTCTTAAGACAGTGGAGTTGGTTGTGGACTTCAGAAAGAACGCTGCCCCACCCACCCACATCGACCTGTATGACTCCCCTGTCAGCACTGTGGAGTCCTTCCTGGGATCCATCATCAGCCAGGACCTCAAGTGGGAGCTGAACATCAGCTGTTGTCAGTTGTACTTGATTTGACTGAATCTGAGCAGAGACATCTTGATACATCTCAGAATTCAACTGGCTGCCTCTGTCAGATCCGTAAATAACACCAGTGACTGAGTGTCATTGGTGCCCACATCATCAAACCACCTCTACATGTTTTACTGATGATGTAAAAAATTTAAGGTTATGAGTAATTCTAAATATTCTCTTTGGCTTTTTCCTCTGAGAAGGTAAAAGTTGATTCAGAATTTTCAGAATGGTTAAATCAATCATTTGTGATATTGACCCTGCAAACACTTCAGAAAATCTACAGCTACATTAAAACTTCTGCACTAATTCCACCCTTGAAATACAAGAAACTGAGGACAGCACTGAAAGTCAAAATGTGATGACACACTTTCTTTTACTAGCTTCCATACCTGTACGCTGCTACTCTTCTGCAGAGATAAAATACCAAACGCTGCCTTGTTGTTTGGCAACCGTGGAGAGTCACATACGATTGGTTAAGGAACCAGGAAGTAGTAAAGAGCTGCACAGTACACTGAAGTTACTCCGTCATGTAACTCTTACTTTGAAAAGAGACAGATTGTTTGTAGGGAAGCTTCCTTTTATCCCTCGCAACAAATGAGAACATTTAAAATTATTTTTACAGGAAAAAATCCTGTTATTTAGTCTTTAAATACTTCTAATTGCATTTACTACATTATCTAAGAAAATACATAAACTCTGTGCCACATCAAAGTTTGAGATAAAAACAAAACAAGCCTCGACAAGCATCTAAAGAGGAAATACCTTCAATAACACCCTCACAGCTCCTCTCCCTGAGCGCTTTGTTCTCCTCAGTAACACAGACAGAAGCAGACACATACAAAAGCGCTCACTCTTCGAGTCCCTTGCCATCATCTGGCCAGTCTCAACATCCCAGCACTCTTTGTGGTGACGTCCCAACAATTCCACTGGGTCCCTCATTAAGACCCAGCAGCTGACTCCCGGGGGACATGGGGGACAAAGAGAGGTGGCTGCTGGGTAAACTTTGAGGAGGTCACCTCCTTGTTTCTATCATCCTCTCATCCCTCGTTCCAGCCCATCCTCAGATCCTGTTCGCAGAGATTGTAAACAAGCAAAAAGGTTAGTGCCGTTTTTCAACCTACACCATCTTCTCTCATCAAGGACAAGGGACAGTGAGCCAAAACCACAGACAATGTCACACTTTGTTGTTCAGAGGCAACTTCTGAAAAGTGCTGGACACAATAAGAGGTGTCAGGTTTGTGTGAGAATTGTTATAAATAAGAACAATGATGCATATGTCACCGTAGCTTCTGTCTTAAATCACAAAATTTATTCAGGCTTATCACTTAAAAGAGGAAAGAAACTATTTCAAACATGTACGAGTACTCATTAAGACAGAAGCTTCTGTCCTGGATTTTCCATTTTTGTTTAGTCTGTAACAAACCAGTGGCCTGTCCAAAATGGACTCCAGCTGATAACTGTGATAGGTCTTAGCTGGAATATCACATTATCCTAAAGAGTTTGTGCTTGTAGAAGTCATTTCGGCTACTGTTGCTTAAGAATAAGAACAAGAAACAAATCTAAATTTATTCTTGTAATTATGTCTTGACTGTATTTCAATTAGATTCACTAGCTTTGTTTAATCTTGAGCTTCGACAGTTTGTTCTGGTACCTAAAGATAAGGTGCAAGAAGCTGAGCAGTAAGTAACACTTGGAACATTTTTCCAAATTTTAACATCATCAGTAACCTGGCATAGTCTGAAAAAAACTATCTCATTTATGGTCTACGGTAAATGTACATAAAGAAGAATCTTTTTTTCAGTCCTTTGCATTCATTATGTGGGTTTTTCAGTCTATATTCAGAGAACTTGTGAATGTGTGCCAAGACGGATAAATTGTATCAGCACCAATAGAAATCGTGGTGGCAGCGTTGCATATTATAGCTCATGTATGACCAATGAAAGTAACAAAGAAGAAGCCACAAAGACCTCCTACGGTCAATGTGTCTTTCTAAAAATGTATAAATGTATAAATGTATATAGAATTCTTTCCTTCACCATGTTTACTTTTGTCTGAAACTGACCCCACAACTTGTAAATGCTCTATGTCATGCCTCACGCCAGCATACAGCACAAATGGCAGGATGTTAGAGGTCAGGTTAACATTTAACACGTGCATACCTATTTGCATATGTAAAAAGAGCATAAATAAGCTTTAACCCAAATAAATTTAACTATGCTGAGATTATTAATTATCTATTATTGTTCTTAACCCACTAACTGTGTCACTGTGTGGTGGAAATGAGGACCCAAATGCAGGATGGATGTAGGATTTGCAATTAAACCAGGTGAGCTAACCCACAGAAAGCTAAACAACATACAAGGGAAATGAACTACCAAATAAACAGGAAACTAGACACGACAATGAGCCCATAAGGAGTAAAATGACACCAAAAACACTCAGACCAAAACAGACTGTCCCTCATTCTGGTCAAATTTTTGAAGGTTTTAAAAGGTTGGGTCAAGCCTGCTTGTTTTTAAACTCTTGTCTTAGTTCAGGGTCTGTCCCAGCTGCCTTCAAGCATGCTGTGGTTAAAAAAGACACACCTTGATCACTCCACCCTGTCCAATTATAAGCCTGTCTCCCTTCTGTCTTTTCTTTCCAAGGTTTTAGAAAAAAAAATATTTAATTAGAGAAATTTTTAGATGTTAACTCAGTTCTTGATAAATTCCAGTCCACCTTCAGATCCTTGCATAACACTGAATCAGCACCTTTAAAGGTGCACAGTGACATTGCCTTGTCTGTGGATGCTGGAAACCCAGCTGTGTTGGTGCTGCTAGACGTCACAGCTGCCTTTGATACAGTCGACCATGCAGTTCTTGTATCTTGCCTGAAGCAGTATGTTGATATCCATGGAAACACACTCCAATGGCTTAAGTCATACCTGGGAAATAGAAGCTTTTATGTGATGATTGATAATCTCTGTTTTTCACATGCATCCTCATGCACTCATGTAGGGTGCCACAGGGGTCTATTCTCTGCCCAATTTTCTTTTAATTTTATTTACTATCTTTGGGATCAATTATTCAAACTGTAGTCATCTGGCCTCACATGTTAATAAAAACATGTAAATTAGTAGCATTTGACAGGCGGCTCAAATTTGATTAACAGATAAGTCCTACTTAGTCAGTAGGACGTTGAGAAGGCAATGTATGCATTTATAAGTTCAAGACTGGACTACTGTAATGCCTTTTATGTTGGCTTCAGTCAGTCTTCAATTTCAAGTGAACTTGTACAGAACCCTGATGCCTGATTTTTAACAAGCTCATCCAGACATTAACACATAATCCCCGGGCTGTTGTCATTTCTCTGACTTCCAGTTCATTTTAGAATTGAATTTAAAGTCCTGTTGTTTGTTTATAATGAGATTATAGGCCAGGTGCCCTCCTATTTGTCTGATATTTTAACTATCATGGCGTGGTCCTGCATTCTTCAGCTTTTGCTAGAAGTCCCAAGGCTGAGATACCCCCAAGGTGGTGGGTGGTCACATATTCTGTTGACCGCCTGCTACAGATTTATATATTATAGTAAGTCTGTCTCAGTTGGAGGACTTTATACTTCAGTTGGACTGCATGCATCATGGAACCTGCTTTGGAGTCTTTTGGACTGCGTCACAGGATAATAACCCCGACGTTAGATACAGTAGCCCTCACATTGTTACTATTTTGCATTATGCTAAGTAACTAGTTTGTAAGAAAGAGGAGATTCTAATCTTACAGTGGTTTTCAATGCACTGTCTGTAAACCAGTGTTTCTCAACCCTACAACCCTTTCTTTATTTTCTTCTTCTTTTCCATACCATGTTCACACAAATACATGCTTGTGAGGAGTGGTTTTGTGTAGCTTCATGTCTGTCTCTGTGTTTTCTGTCTTGCTTGCAGACGTAGATGTCAGGGCTTGGTGTATGGATCCTAGGAAAGGTGAAAACTGAGAATGATCAAAGAATACTTTATTGTGCAGAGGAAAAGCCAGGTTCGTTGGGAGTACGGGCTGAAGTGGGCAGACTGGGATCTTCGCGGCACGGTCTGGTCCAGGTATGGATTCTTGGAAAGAGAGAGAAGGTTTCGGGTTAACTGAGTTAGCACAAGGTGGAGACAAGATAGTGAAAGTGACTGGTTACTACGATGAGTAGTATAATCCAGCGATGACTGGAGGTCTGAGTGGAGTTTAAGATCAGGTGAGATGATGAGTAGATGTCTTCCAGCTGCGCCGTCCTGATTGGGGTGACAAAGGGTCTGCCAAATATGGTCAACAGGAAACCAGGGGATGACTAGGATGAGCTCGGGCCATGAGAGTAGCAGGATGTCAAGGAAATTATGCCCTAAATGCTACAAGACAAACAGAGTAATTGTCAGAACATGCCATTTAAAGAATTTTAGGCTTTGTTGTGAGTATAGTCAATGCAGACTTTCAAAACCTGTTTCCCTTCTTTCTGCCCTTTGTCTGAGCTGCATGCTCTATGTTAGCTGTCACATTAAAAAAAAAAAAAAAAACACTGACGGAGATGGCCATTTCAGGCATCACTATCCCGCCTGTGATCCATAACAGAGTGATTTTAATGCAGCGAGTAATTACAATATGGACAACCTGCTCTCTCTTACTTACTTTTGCAGAAATACAACTGCATAAACTCAATTTGTATGTGCAATGTTATGCACACACTCAAACACACACGCAAACATGAAAGGGTGCACAGTCAAGCATGAATTAATGTGATTTCTAAAAGCTTGCATAATACAGAAAATGTAATTCATTTTTATGCATTGGAAAACATTGTATTTACTTTGCATTGGCATTAGGCAACTTGTTCATCGTTTGAGTGTAAACTGAAGAAAAAACTCACTGCTTTAAACCCAAATAAGACAGAAGTAGGCTGTACAAGTTTTATTGTCTGGCTTTGTCTTGCTGAAATATGCAATTATGTCATTAATAATGTGTAATTAATTATGATTAATCACCATTATCACTATGCCTGAAAATTTACTCTTTTTAACTTCAAGCCAATGAAAATGAATATTTAGTGTTACCTGACCTCCCCTTGGGTAAACATCAGATGTCCAAGGGTCAGTAAATGCAGCATGTAATGTAATATATTGTTCTGCATAATCTATACAATGTTCAAGATTATAATACAGAATTCATACAGCATCATCTCACCAACCATCTACACTTGATCACATGGTGATAATATCTGTCATAAAACCATCACATGTTCACGGGTTAGGTTAAACAGCTGATATTAGTGAAGAAACTCTGATAAAACCCATTATCTGGCTGAAAACACAAAAGTGTAATTTGTGCCCCTATTCCACATCTTGGTGGGTGTGGAATCCTCAGCGCGTAAAACACCGCCATCCTCCAAAGGGGCAGCACCGATGTGCTGTTCCATCAATGGTTTTTTTTTGTTACTGAATCCATTAATAGAGTCAGCAGGCTAATCTTTTCTATCTTGTCTCTCCAAGTCATGCGCCATAACAGAGAAATGATGAATGTCATGTCGCACATGCGTTAATTGCATAAAAAATATTAAAGCAATTAATTACATAAATTAGTTACCACCATGAACACGTTATTTTTGACAACCCTAATATACATAAGTACATCTGATTGCATCCTTATTTGCAGGCCACATTGTGGTCCGTGAGCTTTGTTTGAGAATCTGCTGTACCTACAGTGTGTATAGCTAGCGGCTAATTGTTAAGATCCATCCACTCCACCCGCCTGACATTGTTTCTATGTTTTGGTGCTTTCTTACCCTGGCCTGACTAAACACTGCCAACTCTTTCATTAGCCTTCTTATCACAGTTTCTCTTTTACTCTGCATGTCTTTCATCCCTGTGTGTTTAGCCTCCATGTGCCTCTGTTTAAACAGATGAATGTGATTAGGAGCCAGTTTAAAATGACATTGGAAGTTTGTTTCTTTAATGACTCAAATAAAAAGCAGTGTTATTCGGTTTAAAGATAGGCCTAATCATGACATCTGAGGGCTGCTCTGTAAACTGTGTTTATGTTTGACACTCCACAACCTCTACTGGGTTTATTAATGCAGATAGCCAGATAATTGACTGTAATGTCTCTGTTAGTGATATTTTGTACATTTACACAAGCATGCCTTGCAGACAATGTAGACCATAATGGAACTTTCTGCATTCAGTAGTACCAGGCAATTGCATTAACTTTTCAATGGCTTGTTCTAGGTGCAGTATTTTTATCTAATGTCTAATAAATCAATGCCACACATTTTATTGTAATCTTTAGGATTTGGAAAAGGCTTTTGTCCAAAGGTGAGAGTGTGCTCGGTAATCCAGGAAGTGGTGACTGACAAAGCAAGGTGTGTCTTGTTATAAATCCCTTCTGACAAGTTAAATGATGGAGCGAGCAAACAGGTGGCCACCAGGAAACCTGGCAGACAGATAACTGGATTAGTAGAGCTCATGCCATATTTCACAGAGAGCAAGACTGAGTCTTAGGCCAAACTGAGTACCACATGGGTAAACCGAAGAATTGGCAGCCACTGGAAGGCAGACTGGAGTATATAAACATGCTGTAGGACACCAATGATACTCAGCTGTGTGGAATAAGCAACACGAGTCAACCTTACCTATACCACTGCAAATACAGACAAGAAAAACTGCCAGAACCAACCAGGTTTTTCTTACTTCTAACAACGGCAGACTAGCTAAGTAACATTGTAAACTACAGTCATTGTTTAACTCTAGCCTTAAGTGCCTCTTAGCTTATATTTGTGTTAGCATTTGCAAGACTGATGAGCACTGGGGTAAAATAATAAGATTAATTGTTTTATACTGTTACGTCCTGGCTCAGCTGGGGAAGGAGGAAGTAACAAAAGAATGATGCCCTGATGTAAAGTGGAGTACTTGGGAATTTTTTTCCCCGAGTGGCAGGTGGACACAAAGAAATGGATACATGGGAGAGAAGGGCGGGGGGTGCTGCTTAAATCAAAGAACCAAATAAAACAAAACAGATTACATGAGTGGGACTGTTTAGCTAAAATTAAAATCAAAAACAAAAACACAACCAGAACAGACCTGCTAACAAATAATATAACAAACAAAACTACTCTGAAATGATACCTAAACTGGCCCAGTCTCCAACCTTTATCAACTAAAATGATCTCAACAAGTCCAAGCAAAAAGCCTTAATGGCTCGACAGACCTTGGTCAGACATACAGCAATTACTCACAAAAGACAACCACAGTCTTGACAAAGTGGTCAAGCTGTCAAACCAGAACACCGCTGCTATTGAATAAAGGGATGCCGTGCCCTTTTATCTGTGGAGTGAGGAAGCAGGAGCAGCGATTGGTCCAGAGGTCAGCGGCAGAGAGCAGGTGACGAAGGTGTGGCAGAGTGCAGCAAATACCAGCGAGGCGATGATACATGGTGATTTGCATACAAGATGGGTTAATTGTTTGTGCAGGTGACAGCCATAACATACACAAACAAGAAGTACAGCAAGAATTCTAACTAATTCTAGCAACAGGATATTTTTATGCTACATATTTCCTGTGTTGGTGATAACACAAGTTGAGTTTGTTTTCTTCTGTGTACTTTTAATCTTTTGGTTTCAGAGTTTAGTTACAAACCAGACAACCAGTTTCCACTATTGAAGGGGCCAGAAAAAAAGAGAGAGAGGGAGAGACTTGGCTTGGAAGACGTAGGAGGTCTGGGAATGACAAAAAAAGCATTTAAATGCTCACAAAATGTGGTAACGTGATGATTTCTTTATTCATCACCATCATTAAGTGTTCACCTTGTCACGTTTGATCCCAGATTATACTGTCAAAACTCATGTAGTACGTAATAATGTAAACTTTACAGATGGTGTGCTGATAAAAGTTACTTATGTTAAACCCAGTGCTACTTACGTAAACAGCTGTCAGACTATATCATTTTGAGAAATTGTGCAAGCTAGTGGGCAAGCTCAGCACTGCCCACTAGTGAAGAAATTGACTTAACAACCATGCATGGAAGTATGAAGAGGACGACATATGAGAATGCTTGAAATGGACGTCCCTATTTACATAGGGAGCACAAATAGGCCTTAAGGATCATTTCATTTTAATAAGTGGGAAAGTACACAGATTTTGTTACAGGTGCCAAGCAAATAAGCTTGATAATTATAAGCATATTTATATAGTTTATAAAAGGTTTAAAACTACATTCTGAACATTATGGAAGTTGTGACGCCCAAGGTCTTGATCCCGGAACACAGAAAGCATGTAGGCCTAATCTCTAACTTTAAGATGAGGGTTTATAAGAAAGTCTAAAGTTAGGGTTGGTTTGGTGACCCGTAACCATCCTTTTTTTATGCTGGCTTACACTGCTTGGGTATTGTCTGAGATCTCTAATTGACCCCTTTTCAATGTCCTCCCAACCCCCATTCAAAGTAGACGACCACCCTGCCCGAGTCTGGTCCTACTTGAGGTTACTGAACTAAAAAAGAAAAAAGTGTAAAAAGAAAGTTTTTCCTTTCCACTGTCTCCAGCCAGCTTGTTTGTGCTCAGAACATGGGATAAAATCAAAGAAAATTTTTAATTAATTGATTTCCTTAGTTACAAAAAACTTAATGAATTGGAATAATGTGGATTATAGTGAAGCTGATTAATTTGGACTGAAATGAATTGATTGGACTGGACTTCATCTTTAAAAATACTTTAGTATACATAAATAACATCAAATAGATTAAATTGAATTTAGAGTAAGGAATGTGATAAACCAACAGCGATTTCATTAAACTACCAATAGATGGTATTTTTTGCAGAAGGGCAGTAAAATACTATCCAGGTTCTCCCAATTGCCTTAGTTTGTAAAGTAGTACTTTGCATGTATAAGTATAACTTAGAGGTCATTGTACAATTCCTTCATCAAGATAATGAAGTCTCGACTTCTAACTTATAACTATAAGTCTATAAATTATAAACTATACCATTCAAGTTGTCATGTACTGTAATCAATAAAAGTCACAAGGCCTTATCTGAACAACAAAAGTAAGTTGAACATTTCCCTGGGTTGGTAGACTTCATAGCATGGTCACTGTTCATGGAATAAGCTTTATAAAAAAGAGGAAGATGCTATCTAATGGCTTTCTGGGGAATTAATACAGTATACTCCTTCTCATAACACACATTTAAGTATACAAAGAAGAAAAAGGAGAAAAATCTTTATTTCCCAGTTTTAGTTTAATGGCATTATCAATACACTGATATGACACATAATTATGAGTCATGGTCATATTAGTAAAAAATCATGTTACTGAAAGAAAAAAAGTCAGTTTGATCTTTGGAATCCCACAAATCCCACAAACTGTCATGTTGACTCTGGATCGCTCCATGTACAGTTTGTTTAGTCTTTTGTGTGGTATTCTAAAGCGGATTTTGAGTCTTGAATCTTGTCATGCTGCAATTTAAGTTATTTTCAGCTTACAGGGAAAGAAACTGCACATCAATTTTTCTGAGGCTTCTGTGTTGTCCGCTGTTATGTAACTGTCATAAAAACACTTTTCATAAAGACCACTTTTGTAATTGTGCATCACTCTTCATTGAATCATATGGCAAATACAAACAGCGCCACATGTGTACTGTATGATAAAGGGGCAATAAGAGGAAATTCATCATTTCATTCATTTCTACATTGAAATAATTAAATAATCGCTATGTGAAGAACTAGAGGTGTAATTTCATCTGGAGTATAGCATGATGTCACAAAATGTCTCTGTGTTGATCTCCAGCCCCGTGTTTACCAGCTGGCCCGGCAGCACAACCATGTACGTTCATGTGAATCGTCACCTTCTCTCTCCTCTCCATGCACTCCGCCCTTCCTCCCTATAAAAGG
>JBAGKP010000018.1:3974433-3986941 GCA_037177255.1 Melanotaenia maccullochi
GTGTTGAGGGGATCCGGTTCGGTGGCCTCAGGATTGGGTCTCTGCTCTTTGCAGATGATGTGGTTCTGTTGGCTTCACCGGGCCGTAATCTTCAGCTCTCACAGGAGCGATTCGCAGCCAAGTGTGAAGCGGCTGGGATGAGAATCGGCACCTCCAAGTCTGAGACCATGGTCCTCAGCCAGAAAAGGGTGGAGTGCTCTCTCCAGGTCTGCAATAGGGTCCTGCCACAAGTCGAGGAGTTCACGTATCTCGGGATCTTGTTCACGAGGGAAGGATGGAGCGGGAGATCGACAGGCGGATTGGTGCGGCATCTGCAGTGACGCGAACTCTGCATCGGTCTGTCATGGTGAAGAAGGAGCTGAGCCAAAAGGCAAAGCTCTGGATCTACATTCCTACCCTCACCTATGGCCACAAGCAGTGGGTAGTGACTGAAAGAACAAGATCGCAAATACAAGCGGCCGAAATGAGTTTCTCCGCAGAGTGGCTGGGCTCTCCCTTAGAGATAGGGTGAGAAGCTCGGTGGTCCATGAGGGTCTCAGAGTAGAGCCGCTACTTCTCCACATTGAGAGGAGCCAGATGAGGTGGCTCGGGCATCTGGTTAGGCCGCATCCCTGGCGAGGTATTCTGGGCATGTCCCACCAGAAAGAGGCCCCAGGTAAGACCCAGGACACGCTGGACGGACTACATCTCTCGGCTGGCCTGGTAGCGCCTCGGGATCCTTCCAGATGAGCTGGTGAATGTGGCTGGGGAGAGGGAAGTCTGGGTTTCCCTGCTTAGGCAGCTGCCCCCACGACCTAACTCCGGATAAGCAGAAGAAAATGGATGGATGGATGGACACGTGTAGGAATGTACCTCAAACACCAGGTAAACAATGACTTCTGAAATTGAAACCGGCAACTAAACCTGAACTTTATTTCAGCAGATTGTAACGATGTAAGTTATTAATAATTTGTTTATACATCATAACAACTCCTCCCTTCTCTTCTGAGTTTACTGCCGTAAGTACATTTCTTTTTAGCATCTTATATACAGTTTAGATGCATTCTCTATTAAGACCATAAGCAAAACACAAGTGACCAATGCTTTCCTACATGGGAAGTATTAACTTCTCATTGTAGCTTGCACTAACTATAAAGAGAAGTAAAGTATAGAGAATTTCCATTTTCTTAGTGGCAAGTTCAAAACATTGAAGTCAGGATGTAGGCTACTTTGGGTGTAACTGCCAAATAAATTTGAATAGTGTAGTATATAAAATTGCATTATTTGTCTGCTTTGAAATGGAATGCAGAGGAGAATTAAATGTGGACATATACACACTAACTAGTCAGTTCTGAGTTTCTGGCTTTGTGATCATAGTGTCTTGTTGCATGAACAGCTCATAGCTGCAGGCCTTCTTATTGGTGGATGTTGCGAAAACCATTTGTCATTCAGTATTTTGATGCTGATTCTGTTGGACTGCAGCAATCCCACCAGCCCTCATCTCTAACCTCTAAACTGCTGAAGCTTGGCCACCACTAGGCCATGTATAATGCTTGAAAGATTAAGAAGTGCTGCTGGCCTCTTTGTCATACCACACACACATACATGAAAACACATCCGTCCATACCTGCAACACTTTGCACTCTCATCTGCATATCCCTTGCTCTGCACTATAAATCCCACCAGAAACAGGCACTTATACTTTCATAAATCTCCTGCTTGTCACTTTCAAATTACAAAGATTTATTCACAGAAGAGGCCTGGACAGACTTGATAGAACAAAGGAGAGCATAAGGAAGGGTGAAAACAACACATCTTTGTTAGGTGTATTGATGTTTTGAAAACTCAACCTGTTTTCCAAAGCTGATGGTATCTCTGAGAAGCACACAAAACGTCCATTAGTGTCAGATGAAAAATATATTGCATGGCCTTTAATTTTTTCTCTCTGTAACAGTCATCACCACATATAATCAAAATTCCAGTGCATTAATCACCTTTAAACTGCAGTATTAGATGTTTTTGGTGAGTTATGAAGTTCTAAATTCAGAGGTATATCGAAGGCAAGACTAATTTTTCTTTGTTTGTTCTTAGAAAGTGGTGGCTGAACACCCTATAATCTTAAATTGTTTCTTTTCAGTATTCTAATTCTACAATTCCTGGCTTTTACATAGTTTGGGCAAACAGAGATGCCACTGTGAGTGGCAGGAAGATGTGGGGAAGTAGCCATGTTAGTGAGCTGTAGGTGGTGCAGCCCAAGTCATATTTCTGTCAGAGTGAGTCTGCACCCAGTATGTGGAATACGGGAGAGATCATGAGCCAACCTCATGCATTTTGTGCTGCGAGTTAGCAGGATGTATTTTGCTGCCTAGGAAACCAGCACACTTTATTTTCACTTAAGTAAGTAAGCTAAACTTTTCTTATACAGCACCTCTCAAGATATAAAATCGCGAAGTGCTTCACAAGTGCCAACAAAATATAAAAACATGAGAAGTGAAATCATAAAAAATAAAAAGCAAATTTAAAAAGTGTGCTTAAGCATGTTCATAAACGACCACAGAGTCTATCGATCGCGAGTCCAAAGAAAGAGAGTTCTAGGGTCTGGGTGCCACTGAACAGAAGGTTCTGGCTGTGTGTGAATGTGCGCCCTACTCAAAATTACCCACAATGTCTCTAAAAAAGTAGTGAGCATCGATGGTCACTAGACAGGTCAATATAGACCGCAATGCTTTGGCAGCCAAAACTCAACATGGCAC
Organism: Melanotaenia maccullochi; assembly: GCA_037177255.1. NCBI lineage: Eukaryota > Metazoa > Chordata > Actinopteri > Atheriniformes > Melanotaeniidae > Melanotaenia > Melanotaenia maccullochi. Next base: position 3,977,166 of record JBAGKP010000018.1, read on the forward strand.
AAGGAGGCGAAAAAAGTGTGCGAAATTACCTATAAGCAAACAAACAAAGAATAAAATACAACATAAGGAATAAAAACAAAAAAAAAATTACACACAACTTTGGATTGGATTTGGAATAACATCTTGATGCAGATTGTGGTTGCCATGGTGACGGCGGTAGTCACGTGGTTTGCGGTGACGAAAAAATAGGCAGCTTCCTGCCCAAATCGCCAAGAGAATGAGTGCACTATGTAGTGTGCTATGTAGTGCAGCCCTATATAGTGAACGAGGGGTTAGGGAGTAGGGTGGACATTCAGACACAGCCTCAGTCTCCTTTAATTCTCATCCTTGTGTGAGGCACCACCAGCAGTCCCTGGTCAGAGGACCTCAGGGACCTGCTGGGGAGATATGCTTCAGAATCCTTCTGATATAACCTGGTGCTTGCCATGAAGAGATCTCCGAGTCAGTAAAAAAGTCACACGAGAAAACTTGGAGGATTGTTTCAGAAACCTGGCAGCAGCATTTTGAACAACATGCAACTGTTCTAAAGAGGTTTTGCTAAGACTGTATGCTAATCCATTGCAAAAAATTTATCGTTATGAAACAAAAGCATGAATAATTATTTCTAGTTTAGGATGTGACACAATGGAGCTTAGCTTGGCAATATTTCTCCGATGATAAAAGAAGAATTAACAGACTTGATAAGACTTGATATGTGCGTCCACATTTTCTAACCTTAACCTTAACTTAGCCAAATCACTAGCCACACATTTTGATTGCAGTAAAACTGTGAACTTACCCTTCTGCACACCATTCTGCTACTCTCTTCTTTCTGTCACATTGTCAGAGGTGTTATCCAGTTTTCTTAAGTGGAAAGACCTTTGAAGTTGTAGTTAGTGAGCGAACAGCTATGCTCTCCTTTGTATGCCTGTCGGGAGGGATGTGATTCATGTACTTCTTGTGAAGACCGCCATTAATTTCATGTAATACAGCTTTTATCTCCCTTCCTTAGACTACTATCGCTTCCATTTTATTTCTGACTGTCTTTATATCTCATTTTCTTTCTCTGTCTGTCCTTTCTTGACACCCCGTTTCCCTCGCATGTTAGGCCACTTTATCTCTGGGCCTTCCCTGTTTTCTCACCTCTTCTCATCATTGGAGGAGAGCTCATATTCATCCTCTGTCTATTGACATAGTCGTCTGGCACATTCTGCAATTTGTCAACAATTTCTTTCTATTAGTCATCCCATCACAGTTATCCTCATCACCATGATTTTTGTTGACAGTATTACAACTTTATTTTAGTCATTCTCAATTATTAAATCTTGAGCAACAGCGTCCAAATTTGTGACACTAACATTATGATCTTAGCGTTAACATCTTGTTTTGTGAATGTTCTTCTTCACGGTTTAAACTGAATCATTCAGTAAATATCTTCACCAGTTAGATCCTAATTGTCAATGAAATTGTGATAATCATTATCATCATCTTTTTTAAACCTGCCCTTGTCACCAATATACACTATTATCCCTGCACATAAAGTCATACCGTTTGACCATTTCCAATACCATGTAAAACGATTTACCCTTGCTCTGCTAATTCAGGACTTACTCAAAATCACTATTAAAATATAAGAGGCATGATTCATGAATCACTTCATTTAAAAGAACTCCAAGCTGCATAAAGGTTGAATGAACGCAAGAGCTTTGCTGCATGCTTTACCACATGAACTAAAATATCAGTCTTAACATACTCATACCCATTATCATGGGAAGGAAATTTACTATTAGGGCTAAATATATCAGTCAAGTACCGCCAAAAGCATCACAGTTTGTAGGCAAAGGAAAGCTGTCTTGTGGGTTTTGCACAAGCTAATCATGTAAGGCAAGGCAGTTTATTTGCATCACACATTTCATGTACAGGACCATTCAAAGTGCTTTACATAAAACAAAGGCAGCTAATTGTACTGTAGCTAATTGTTCATCAGTGTGAAACAATGGATCCTGTACAACTACTTTTAGAGACACTGTACATAATACTTAAAATATTTCCTAATAATTTAGTTCCTAAAGTCCAGGTGCAGGAATTTGATAAAAATCATAAGAAGTAAGGCTTGGCTGGCTAATATTTGACCAGAAGTACATCAGCAACACCAACAAGAGCCCGTTGTCATAACCACCAGCGCTACAGTATTTTCCTTTAAGAGACGGACACCAGCAGTAGGGTGAAGAACTGCCCTCTTAATCAAAATTTAATTCATCATTGTCATCATTGGAAATGAAATGATAGTCATTCTAAATGATTAAATCAATCCAATCATTATTTTAATCATAATCACAGAAAGCATTGTCATAGTCATCGTCTGTATCACCATCATCAGAAAATCAGTCCAATTCTCACGTATAAGGATTATTAAAATCATTCTTTTTTCATCATCACTAGAATCATCATCATCTTTAAACACATCAGCCTTACAGTTATTATTAATTATTACATAGTAGGACCAAAATCAAAGAATCTTCTTTATTCGCGTATTCAGATGTTTTTTCTCATCATATTTCATTCTGCATATTATCACTGAAATCAAGCAGTTAGAAAAATGAATCATGTTTACTCTCCATTAAAAGAAGAGCTAATGAAAATTTCACACCCATATTATCATCATCAATTATCAATATCACTAAAAGAATAACAGTCCTGGTCATTATTAGAATAAATAAAAGCTTAACTTCAGTCTTCTCATCATCATTATCACTAAAATTATCACCAGAATCACTGAAAACACAAATTCCAATTATCATAATTAACACTGGTAAAAATATTACCATTCACAACTTTTTTTTTTTTATTATCTTCATAATCATCATCATCACTACACTGATAATTAGAATCGTCAATAAGAAAAATAACTTGAGGCACTGCAATGCCAATCATGAACGTTTGAACCATTTAATGAACTGTGTTTATATTTCTAAACTTAGATTGTAATTGGTGAAATCATTATCACTGTTGTTAAATTCTTACAGTTAACATCATTAACGCATCATTTAAAGTCATCACACATTACAGTTAATCACAGCACTGAACTTTAATCACTCTTTATTACGATTGTCAATACTATTAGTGTAATCACCAATAATATTACAACTATCAATAACGATAGCAAGAATAAAATATCACTGTATATGAAAATCACTGCAAGCATCAATAGTACTAGCCTCGTAGTTTCTGAATTGATACAGTCAGAAATTGCTGTTGTAGTAGTCACTTGTCCATTACACACACACACACACACACACACACCCTGTCACACTCGTTGCTCTTGATTGCTGGTTGCCGTTATTTCCCCACACAGCCTACAGTGGCACTGAGCCATGGAAATGTCAGGGGTCAAGTTTACGTTGATGCTAAAGCGCCGGCCACCCTGGGCCATAGTAAAGGTCGGCACCATGGTGACAGCTGGTTGATATCGTTAATGGGGAGTCACTCATGAGTCACCACCTAAATCCTCCATGTGGCATTAACATCATTTTCAGACTTTTTTCTCTGTCTCGTTTTGTTTTCAGATGCCATCTTGACAGATCTGCCCTGTCAGGGTGAAGGAAAGGTCAGTCCTCAGAGTCAGCGCCTGGATTCCAACAGTAGGTTTTGTTCTGGCTAAAATAAGATCACATTTTATTCAGATTCATGAAGCTATCACAGCATACATATAGGAATTGATTAGGAATGCTGATCACACCTAATGAGTTGTTAATAAACAGTTCTGCCAACAATAATGTTAATATCATATCAAATTTCCTGTGATCTGTTAAAAAAAAAAAAAAAAAAACATTCACATCACTCCCTTTAGGGGAAATTACCAGCAACTAACGGGCTTTTATTTATTATTAGAGTTATGAATGAAACCTGCACACAAAGCAACCACTTAACAGAAAGAAAAAGAAAGATAAGAAAAACCTAAATTAAATCACCAGTCATCACCAAATAGAAACAGTTGTGTCAGTGTTGTCGACTCTTATTATGCTCTCCCATTAATAACTAATCCTTTCTCCAGTAAAAGTAAACAAATTTACAATGACAATTTATTTACTTAAAAAAAAAACATTCCCAGGCTATAAAAGTGAAGGTTTAAGGATTCGATTTGCCCAAAATGTGCTCTTAATTTGGAGTACACTTTGTTCAAACACTTTCTATAGGCTTCAGGCTGAAATCAAGGAGACCGACTTTGCAAACAAAAGAGGGGAAATACAAAAACACTCCGTTTGCCCGGATGTCAGCTTTCCTTTGAAAAGCAGTTGTGTTAAGTACAAGTGATCGGTGTCTTATTTGCAGCGGACAGTGTTAAATGAACTCACAGGTTGGAAAAGTAGTGAGTACGGGTCCAAATAATGCAACACAGACATTCCTCAGTTAGAAGAATAAAAAAAAAAAATATATATATATATATATAATATGAATTGTTTTGTTTTTATTTTGTTTATAAGAAAAGCCAAACTTCTGGTGGATCTTTTATGAGTTATTGTTAGTTTGGCTTCTTAACTGGGAATACTATCTGCTCTTTAAAGCAATGAATAAAATATACTTGGTTTTAGTTATGCACCTGTGTTTATCATTGCTGTCTTGTATATTTTGCATTTGTTTGAAGCTTTGTGCATATCCTTATAAATTAATGCTACACCTTTGCAATATGTGTAACTAGTTGTTACTCATATATCGTAGTGAAATTTGGTTTGGGGGCCAGTTTGACCAGATGTAAGGTCACAAGGTTGACACCAATTAAAATGATGGAAAGTTTCTAAGACAAGACACCAACCTTGGTTTACTGTTGATGATACTGTTGCTGTTGTTTTTAATGTGGGGATCTTAAAATTAACCAAATGCTAACCTCCTCTATTGTCACAATCTTTATTGTTTTGTTAACACCCCACAAATTTGGCAACTCTGTCTAGTCTAGTTCTTTAATGTGCCCGGTAATGAATCCTTATGTACCAAATGTAGTAAAACAGCAAGTATGTGAACAATTGTGCTCCATGCTAAACATGCAAATGCACGCAGAAGGAGGCTTCTGTCCATCTTTGGTGTCCTATACACGTCAGCTTTCAGAGAGCTTGTGAATGTGTAGCCCAACATAACAAACAGAGCTGTGCTACCAAATACCACTGGGGCATTATCACACAGCTGATGCTGATGCGCAACCAGCAAAAGGGACCAAAAAAAAAAAAAAAAACGCAATTGATATAATGCACAGAAACCACCATCTGCTGTGCTGCCACTGTCATGTCTCTTTATGAAAATGTAAATGTTCATGATCTCTTCCACCCTCACCATGTTTGCTGTTGTCTGAAACTAACAGTGAAACACTAAATACTCGCCATGACTCCTTTTGATACCCAACACCACAGTGTGGGGTGCTTCAAATATCCAAGTTTTTTTTTTTTTTTTTTTTTTTTTTTTTTTTTCCTTGAAGGGAAAATGAAAGTAAAGCAGTACTAGAACACATATGTACATTCATGATCTTTATGATGTGTCTGGAAGTCACAAAAGATCTCTCTGCATCTTGACCTCTGTCTATGTTTTTTTATGAGTGGCATAAACACAAGTACATGCAAAAGCCGACGACTCACAACAGTCCAGTACGTCTATAAATGTTTGCGTATTCATAGCAGGCCAAAGACCTGGGGTTTTTTCACTTCAGATCATAGCAGTCAGGACTGAAGTTCAACGAATTTTCAAAATACTAAAGACAGGAGTTCCTTTATTATTTCATTTGGTGAAAGGAAACTCTAAACTATCGAGTATGATAAAGAGGAGATAATTCTGTCTTCAAAGTTTCTTGTGGCTGCACCTTTGAAAGCAACCAACGATAATATTTATGCAGCCATCATGACTGTGATGTATGTAGATAAAAAGGACAAAGGAGTTGTGAGCAGCCTGTGACAGAAGTATCTTTAATCATTGTGCCTTTTTCTTTTCTTTTCAAATTACCATCTTATTCAACTAGAATCTTTTTATAGAGTATTTATTGAACAGATGTAGTTTCAGTATTGGATGTTGGCATCACAGCGTAAGTGGAGCTGGATTCTGTAACACACTCTGTCAAGGGGACATGAAGGGCTGCTCTGTCTATCAGACAGACTGGCCAGACAGTGACTGCCTGAACCCTAAGGCTTCTTGGGAAACTGGCCAGCCGTCTTGATCCATGACCAAAGCGCAAGTCATTTTCTGGTGTCTTTCTTATTGTTCCTGGACCAAGACAGCTGGCCAGAATCACACTAATCCACTTCCTAGAGCAGAGGTCGGCAACTAAATTAGGACTGGGGACAAATTTTTTCTGACCAATTGAATGGTGTTCCAAAATTAGAATGTACACATATGTATATGTTATATATATATATATATATATATATATATGTGTGTGTGTGTGTATATATATATATATATATGTGTGTATATATTCTAAGTCTGGCCCACAAGTGTTCCTTTTATTTGTTATATATTTAAAATCGTGTGGGCTCTAGTGTCCTTTATTGTTTGCAAGTAGATGAGAAAGTGGGTCAGGAAGACCCTGGGATTAAATGTAATCTGCCTGCTCTTATAAGGAGGTTTCCAGATAAATTAAACACTGCAGCACCAACAAAGGTTATTTTTCCTTGTCTTTCCATCTGATCTTTTTGCTCGTTGCAACATTTCTTTGACAGTTTAGTAAACATAATGCTCTGGTCTGTTGCCTCCACTATTGGAGAAAACCGATAGAAACAGTTGTTAAACTTTCCGCCTCCAGACCGACCTCAGGAAGCTGAAGAGAGGTGATTACTACTGGGTGAAGCAGCAGCTAGTTTCAGGCTTAGCACCCTTCACTTTACCCAGCTGTGGTGAAGCAGACAGGGGACTCTGCTGGAACTAGTAGAGCTGTGTGGTGTTTATTACTAAAGCTGGTAGCAAAACATTCACCGCTAAACAAGCAGTTTCTCACAGCGACTTTCTCTGCTCCGACGTTCCCCCTCCACTCCCTTTTCTACACTACCACTCTGACTCCCGCTCCATGCGTCTCTCTCTCTCTAGCTCAACCATTTCTTAAAGAGACCAGCTGTTCTTTTAAAAGTGCCGTAAACAGCATCACGTCTCTGCTTATTGACAATAACTCTTGCAAAATGTTCTTTCTTCTTTTTTTTTTAATTAATGTTATCTGGCGGGCCAGGTATTATCGGTGTTTTGGCACACGGGCCGCGAGTTGCCAACGGCTGCTTTAGAGTGATGTGGCTGGTAGGTGGCCCTCCTCTTTGATTGGTAGACATTAGACCACCACCATCCCATATCATTTCCTTCAGGATTTTCCATTCATTATTTTATTTCCAACTTATTAACAATTTAGCTTATTTTCTTATCTCAACATGTTTTTGAAAGAGGGCAAGCTATAAAGCTGAAAAAACAACGAACCATCCATTCATTTATTTTTTTCTCCTTATCTGGGATTGTGTTCCAGAGGCAACACACTGACTTCCATCTCCTGATGTGTTCCGAGTCCAGAAAGGATATATAATCCCTCCAACATGTCATGGGTCCTCCTCAGAGCCTTGTCTAAGTTTGGAATGCTTGAATGACATGGATGCAACAAGGAGGAATCCCAATCAAATGTCCAAATCAACTTAGCTGCCTTTTTTGATGTGAAAGTGCAGCACACCTACTTTATGCTTCCTCTGAATGGTCAAGCCCCTTACCCTGTACTTAGGTATGAGCCTTGCTACCCTCGGAGGGACTCTCTGCTACCATTGGTGGCTGAAATGAAGGAAACCTATTTCAGCCACTTGTTTCTGTGATCTTATTCTGTTGGCCACTATCCAAATTTAATGACTATAGGTTAGGATTGAAACGAAAACGGCCTGGTAAATTGGAAACTTTGCGTTTGGCTCAGCTCACTCTTCATAACACCGATGCAGCACCAGTCCGTCTCTCCAATATCTTCCTCAAGATACTTAGATTCCTCCACTTGAGACAGACTCATCCCTGACCTAGAGGGAGCACGCTAACATTTTTTAGTTTAGAATGAAACCCTGAGGCCCTCAAGCCACATGTGCTTCTCGTGTCAACTGCAACTCAAGATCTTGTCCATATCCTCAACAGCTGACTTTTAAATATGGACGTATTAACATTCTTAGTCACAAACTTACAGCTGAAACATTAAAACAGGTGAGACAAAAAAAAAAGGGTAAAACCTCACAAAACAACTAGAGCGACTGTATCCATTCATCTCATGTTTTTGTAACGTCCTTCTTTTATTTTCTTACACAAATTCAGTTTCACAAATTCTCCCCAATGAATTCAGTATATTAATAATAAAATAAAGGAAAACAATGACTCTCTTGGCAGGCACTTACTGTGGAAAGGAAAAGAAAAGCACTTTATATGCAAACCAAGAACCAAATGTATTTAAATAGCCACTATGTGCCGGTGCACTTTGTGTACTCTAGCCTTTACCGATTCATTCGGCCTTTTGTTGTCCCCGCTTTTACTAGCAGGATGAATATCTACACTCTGCAGCATCACAGGGGGTCTAATGTCTGCGTGCTGGAGAAAAAGAAGGGAGTGTTTAGGGCAGCAAATGTATGTGGTAACACACCCATGCAACAACCACTCTTCCCTCTATAGACATTCACACACAAAGGCACACAAACACAACTGCACACACACACAAGGGTTAATATGACCACCAGCCGTGTGGCGTGGCTGCATGGCCCACCTTCCATCTTGCCCAGCCAGGCCTCATGCTGGGCATGACACACCCGCCTAACAGTATGCATTCGCCAGGCTGCGACAGCTCACATATGGAAACCCTCTACCACCGGTTGGGAAGAAGAGAGAGGGAGTGGAAGGCGGCCAAATAGCAACACAAAGGCACAAATACATTTTATCCTTTGTAGGGCATTTAGGGACATGGCAAATCATGTCACAGATGGGCCAATATTTCTTTTTGTAAGCAAGATTGCCTTTACCTTATGTGTATTTTGGACAGTTGGATGGCACAGTGATGTCTCGAGTTGCTGGAAAGTAGAGGTACACACTGTTTTTAAAAGATGTCACCGATGTATAGATTATTGTATGAAAAACCATTGAACTCCTGCAAAATCAGCCTTTCTTAAAACAAATTGTGCCATTGCTAATCTGATTAAAAGCTTTTTGTGCCATAGTTTTATCAACATACCCTAAAATGGATACATCTGCTCAGGAGACAGGAAACTTGGCCTCAGTTCGATTTATTAAAAAAAACATATTATAGTTCTGAAAATTTCAAATTACACAACACATGCAAAAGTCCTCCCTTTGACCCCTTGCTTAGCTTGTTGCGTTTACAGCTTCTTTTTCACACACATATGTATGTATGTATATATATATATATATCTATATATATATATATATATAAATATATATGAAGTCACCAAACTTGTGAGCTGCTGTTAACAAGAATAAATAAAAGTCAAATTATGTTTTATAGTGTTTCTGTGGCAGCTATTTTTGTACTGAAGGGTGTATGGAAGCAGAGCTGGAGAAAGGAGTGATGGGACTGAGATCTTAACGGCTTCAACATGAAAGATTTCATCTTAAATTTTCAGGATGTTAAAGATGCTAACTTTTATTTACTTCTACCAATATGTCTCACCACGATTTAAGGCAAGAATATTTTCAGCCTTTTGTCATTACCTGGCTTAGCTGTGAAACTACACAGGATCTCTCTCATCCTGTGGGTCTCCCTAAGGTTTCTCATTTTTCCCAAAGATGGGTTTTCGAGTTTTTCCTTACCG
>JBAGKP010000018.1:4043413-4055614 GCA_037177255.1 Melanotaenia maccullochi
TTAAAATTAAAAATGTGCTAAAGTATAAATTATTTCCCATAATGTATATATAACAAAATGAAATTCAGCAAAGAAAATGACTAAAAATTATATAATGTTTGGTGTCTTCCAGTGTACCTGTTTTTTGAGTAAATAATGCAAACATTAATTGAGTTTAGAGATAAATTTTGTGTGTGTTGGTCTGATGAATGACTTTCTGTGACTTCCAGCATACGAAGGTATCATGAAGGCTTCAGGACTAATGTCACATATTGGCACCTTTTTCTCCGATTCCATGTGTGTATGTGTGTGTAAGAGTGAGAAAGAGGACGGGAAAAGAAGAAAGAAGTGTGAATGTCACTTTGAACTGTCACACTGTTGCACCCCCTGTAACAAACACACACATACACATCCTAATGAGACATGGAGGGGCTTCAGCTGTGCCAACCCAGAGGCCAAGGTGGGAGAGACACTTCTCTCCCTGCACCCATTGTAAACACACAGAAACCAACCACTGCCGCCACCGCTGACGTTTTCCAACACACACAAACACCCACAGAGGCCTCCCAGGGCCTGACAGGCTCAGATAAATCAGGCTCTCGACACTCCTCTGCCCTCCCCGCCCCTCCATCTCCGTTGCCCCTCCTCTTGCCACCTGGGGTGGGAGGAGAGCGTTAATTTCCTTCAGGGAGAAATGGAGGGGAGGGAATGTGCAATGGCAAAAGGATGAGTGTCTGCATGTTTGTGTATATGTGGAGAAGGTGGGATGTTAACCCAGACATGTACACATGTGCTTGATGAACAGGGGAAACTTTGGGATGAAAAAGATGCAGATCCACCAATGTGGTGGTGAGGTTTCTCTAGAATTATAACCCTGAGGTTTCTCTAGAATTATAACCCTGACTTACGGCGAAAGTTGACCAAACACTGAAATTTTCCTTAAATTCAGCTGCCATGCAGTATATTCATGTGTTAAAAAGAAGATATTCATAAATAATAAATTCAAGTGTTGTTGATTCTCTGTTCTGTATAATGACTTGTTAGACATTATTTAATCAAAGTGAACCAGGTCAGAAACAAAAATCATAAAGGATCATGTCAGATGAGCTCACTCCGATTTTCATCTGAGAGTGAGAGTCCAAAGTATCCCACAAAAAGTAATTCCAGCTGATTGGCCTGCTAACAAAGAGTTTACAGCCTAAAGTTACTGACTAGTAAACACTGGCCTAATCACCTTCCCTCTCCTTCTGAGCGATAACCTAATTTTTACTAATATTATAATTTGTCAAATAACAATTCTCACCTTTAAGTATACTGCATTTCAATCTACTATCTTATTTTACCAATATATAATTACTTCACACTTACTATTTTACTTTATAATATTTTATGCATTACTTTTAAAATGAATAAAATACAGAGAGAATAAATTTAAAAGCATAATTTAAAAAGAGAAAGAAAAAAAAAAACAACACTATAAAAACAATGAACCCATAGTGTAGCTAAAGGGTAATAGAAAGACCACTCCACATTCAAGGCGCTACCACTTAGAAAAATACATCACCTCATGCTCAGTGGTTTTTTGCAACCACAAATAACATCTGGCCTTCTGACCTCGACCTGCGGGTCACACAGTAAAGCTTTAGCTGGTCTGAAATGTTGAGAAGAGCTTGACCAAAAATTAGGGGGCAAGATTTTAAAATATATTTTTAATATATATTTTTTACAGATATATACTTAGGGATACATTCCCTTAACTGGTAACCAGTGAAGGGACACTGAAACAGGTGTGATAAGGACCTGTTTGTGCAGCAGAGTTCTGGATCACAAGCTCCTGTTTAAAGCAGGTCCAAAGACGATTAGCTTCGTTCAGACGTATGGATATAAAAGCATGAATAATCATCTCCAATACAACCTTTGATACAGAAAGTTTTCATTTAGAAATATTTTTATTAACTGTTTAGAGCAGGGGTCTCAAACTCCGCTCCTCAAGCGCTGCTATCCTGCAGGTTGTTGTTGTTGTTTCCCTGCTCCAACACACCTGATTCAAATCAAATGGAGCCAACACTTTCCTTTCAACTTCTTCACAATGACCCATTAATTTCAGCCAGGTGTGTTGGAGCAGGGAAGCAACAAACACCTGCAGGATAGAAGCCCTCGAGAACCGGAGTTTTACACTCATGGTTTAGAGTGATGCTCCAAATACATTGCAGAGTCAAAAATGACAGCTACGCTTCACAAATAGGGCTGGACCAAGCCAAAGGACCTATGGCTATTTTACTGTTACTGTAAAGGAAAACAATTACATTTTCTGTTTTCTCTGAGTTCAGTATATTTATCACTTAACCATTGGCTGATGTTGGACAAGCAGTTAGTTATGGGTGACAGTGCTTAGAAAAGTGGTACAGCTGTATATTGCTGGTGCAAACAGTAGTAGGACACATCACTGTATGTGATCTATTTGATTGAATGTCATCTTATGTAATTTCACTAAAATATATTCTTCAAACTACTCTTCAAATGGTTTTGAGGTAGTTATTTATTGATCTTATTGGATGTATGTATGAGGTACAATTGTCTGCTGGGTTATACTGTACGTAAATAAAGTTAAGTAGTAAAACATCATATATCAAGATTGTACTGCCAAAATCTTTGCATGTCCAAGGTGATTCTGTAACTGACAGTCCAAACCCTGAGAAAAGCAAACATTCTGTCTATCAAAATCCTTCATTTCATTTTGATCAGCTCATTGATATTTCCTCCCTTCCTGTGATTCCTGTGGTGGCTTCTGGGACTGCAGGTGGGGGTCAGATTGAAAAGTAAGTGTGAGGGTCAACAAGCAATGTTGATGCCAATGCAGTTTCACTGTTTTCTGGTGCAGAAGACTCTGTGAAATGTAGTTTCCATCCTGCTAAACTGGCCTGTGGGGCTAATTATCCTGTTGGCTGGGTTCAGATGCCACACGGTTTGAGAGGTGGGGGAGGGGCTGAAGGGGCACTGGGCAAGGGCAAAAACTGAGGGCGACTGAGTGAGTGCAGTCGCCATGCTTGTTTAGCCAAAGCCACTGCAGACTTTCCCTTACCTGGACATTTATTTTAACTTGGACATTTTTAAATCTTTATTTTTTATACTTAAATGTCCTTTTAGTGATTGTTTTGAGCTGAAGCTGCAAGTACAACCACAGATGTCCACCGGTGGCCAATGAGCAACTGCGTGGAAAAAAGAAGGCTTAGTCTTACATGGATGCAAACAAAACCCATCTGTGTGTTTTTGCATGACAGTTAAGACAATGACTTCTTCAGATTTTTTTTTAATTGAAAGGGAGATATGGCCCCTCATGGCAACCCATCTGTTCAAAAATTGATATCTGAGCGACAGTTGCCCTCTCATCTCCATCGATGAACAAGCGTGAGATTTTCAGGCCCTATTTCATTTATTTCACGTAATTGAAACGTTAGGTACACATGAGGGTCGATAACGACGGAGGGAAGTGATAAACAACACGCTGTGTTCATTGTTTTAATCACAAAAGATTATTATTATTTTTTTTCCATTTTCTTTTCTTTGTGAGCATAAAAACTTCAAGCTACAAACATGCAGGAAATGACTTTTCAATTCCAAGAACAAACACAAGAGAAAGAGAAACTTGGACAAGTGGGGGAGAACAGGCTCAGGATTGACAGGGAGTGTGTTACTGGTTGGCCAAAGCAGGATGAAAAAAACAAGACTGGAAACAGATCGTATAGGTGCAGAAGAAGTGAATGAACAAGATCAGAAGACAGAAGGAAAAGGTGAGAGAGAAAGGCAGGAATAATACACTCCTGAGAGAATGTAGGAATATGACCTGCCAGAGTTAAAGGAGAAGAAAAAAAAATGCTTGCATTGTTGTTTTCATTATCTGGCTGCTGTCATTCTGCAGGCTTTGTAAAATGAAAGTGAGGGATGAACGAGAAAGGAGGAGGAGGACAATGATAAGAGGTGAGGTAAAAAGGATGGAGGGAAGGAGGGAGGAGAAAGATGAAGACGAAGGAGAGGAAAAGAGAGAGGGGAAAAAAGCTGTGAAATTAATCTTTTGTGCCGAGCCTTACACAGCCACAGACATGCTCAGACAAAAGCCCGGACCTGAAGAAGCTGCCTGGGTGTGATTGATGAATAAAGTAAAGGTGTCAGAAGTGTATTATGTAAATTAGCCCAGGCAGGGAGCATTTCAGCAGCGAGTGAAAGACCAGGACATACGTGGGTGTGAGAGAGAGGGAAAATGTGTGTGTCACGGAGAGTGCGATCGTCCGTGAGCGCCACAGTTGTGCCATCTTTCATCTCGCCAGACAACCCAGGATGGCAATCTCTTCCACGGCTGCAGGTTTAGACGTGCCAGGGAGGATGGACAAAGAGACAGAGAGAGTGAGATGGTCAGATGAGATGTGTCCTAAAGAGAAAGCTTTATATGAGACAGGAAAAGATGAGAGGGCATTCTGAAGGGATGTTGTCCTGACTGACCAGTGTCAGACATCTCTCATCTTGTGTATGCTCCCTCCGTCCTTTTCATACTGTAGTAAATGTATACAGTTACATTTCCCACCACCATTCTATCTCCCACCAGGGAATACAGTTATTTCAGTCAGAGTCGTAAAGACCGCCATAAAGAGCCCGCCTGTCTGATTCCCAGTGACAGTGTACAGGCTCAGAGAGGGCAGATTGAGCTGTTGTGTGAAGAGGAGGGGTGTGTATCTGCCATGATGTTATGGACAGAAGCAAGCTGAGAGTCTTTCATGGTATGGAGTGTGATTAGATATCAAGGTCTGTTGTGGGAGAGAAAGCAAGTGAGAGGACCATAAATTGTGAGAATGGGACTATTTTTTCGTCATCCAAACACACAGATGCAAGCACAAACACGCATCCGCCACCTCCAGATTCAATGGGTGTGTTCCACCCTCTTCTGTTAACGCATCCAACATCACTTTTAATAGGCTGACAAAAACAATCTATCATGCATTCACCTACACAGAGCAATATAAAACAGGTTAAAGGAAATTGATGGCATCCTCGGTCCTAATTCTTACCGTGAGTGGCGCCGCTCCGTGATTGAAACAGACAAAGATGTATAGGGTTACCCCTGCGTCATGGAAGTGCTAATTGCTGGCGCTTGTCATTCACCAAAGCATTGTTTCAGGGGCTAACTAGAGGGCTAGCTCCCTCTTAAAAAAAAAAAAAAAAACTCATATCCACTGTGTGTTTGTGTTTGCATGGCAGCCAGACAGGCTGCTGAGAAAGCTGTTTCCATCATTGCAACAGCACCCAGTTATTAACCGGTTCATAAGTAAGCCCAGGACTCGGCTATTTCTCTGTGTTAGTATTTATTAGGAGTCCACAAAGAGAGGTTGGAACCTGTGCCTATAATGAATGGAAGAACCTCCGTGTAATTGAGCCTTATTAGGCCACAGTAGAGAGAGAGAGAGAGGGAAATAGGACAGCAGGGATGAGAAAAAAGGGATGGAATGAGAGTAAAAAGAGGAGAGATAGACTTGCATTGTCAAAACCCGTTCCGCTCCCATGCCTCCGTTTATTAATTTCGTCACTGAGGCACGCAGCAGAGTAATTTTCAGATCTCTTCCACTACACTGCTTCCCATATTTACAGTGTAAGTATGAATGACACTCCAAACTGCACCCCATGCCATACACAGTGGTAAACACTGGCAAACATGTCAGACTGGGCATGCCCCTTCAAAGCACTCTGCTCAAGGAATCAGAACATAGAGCTGAATGCTTACACAGCATGGAAGTAAGGTGAAACTGTCCAATGAGAACAAGACTTAGTGTTTTAAGAGTAAAATGTTTTAGTCCACTGGGGTGCATCTGCACTGTGTAAAGCTTTTCCCACTCAAGCATCAATGATCAAGGCAAATAAAAGCAAAATAGCAGGAAAACTGAAATCAGACAGAATTGGAAATATGAAATCAATTTTTGTATCTTCTTGCAAGGCAAGATAAACTTATTTATACAGCAGATTCAAAATGTTTTACACTAAATGTACTATAAAAAAAATGTGGGAAAGTTTTTAAAATCCTTGAATTTAAGTTATTCAAATGCAGCAGCAAGAGGAAAAAAAGTTAATTTAAAAGCGTGAGCTGACATTGACCTGCAGTTTCTGGGAGTTTGTTCGTATACTGTATATGGAAAAAAACTGGTTATCGACGTTTAGTCTTAACTCTGGTAACAGAAAGTAGACGTTGATGACCAAAGGTACTGTAAAAGCTCAAAACATTTCAGAAGATCTGAAATTTATTTAGGCCCTAAGACATTTAATGCTATATAAACATCAAAATAATCTTTTTGATTCGACATGAATCACTGAAGAGTATAATACAGTATAATATGCTTTTCTCGTAGTACTGAGAACTCAAACAATACTGTTTTGTTATACTGATAATTTTTTAGACAGGTGAGTTAATACACTTACATTAAGTTTACTAACAATAAATACATATTTTTAAATCACTCTTAAACAATAGTCCTCTAACCCTCAGAATATTCTAAGTATTTATAGACAACTGATTGTCTAACACACACACACACACACATATGTATATATATGTGTGTGTGTGTTAGAGCGGGGCCAATGCGTTGATGTCACAGAGGGTAGTGGGATGTATCACACATCTAAACCAATGAAAGCATTAGGGGTGGACTAGCCTGCCGGGCAAAGCAAAATGGAGAAAGGTAACAAAGTTCTACGGAGAAATTTTCATTTCAACCCTCTACCAAGTGGCAGATTTCATGGGACCAATGTTATTTGTAACCCCTGCAAAGCTGAACTGTCTTATCACCGGAGTACTTTGAATCTGAAGTATCATTTAAATGCAACACACGCTGTTGATGCCACCAAATCACCAACCTAAACAAACAATACAGGGAGGCTTCGGCAGATGCAGCGTGTAGGAAAAGTATAGATAAACAAAACCAAGACAAGCTAATAAATGCCATTGTGAAATGGATAGCTACAGACTGCAGACCAATTAGTATTATAGAAGATGTCGACCTGAGGAACATTCTTAGGATCCCAACTAATAATGATGCATATGAGCTTCCCTCCAGACGAAGAAGAAGGAAAAGGAGAGGACAAAAAAGTGACCATGTTAAAATGTTTACTCTCACTGGAGACTACTGGACATCACTGGGTAGCCATAGTTACCTCGAAGTGCACTATATTGATTGTGTTGTGAACACTGCAGGGTTCTGTCACACTTTCTCTGTAGAACTGTGTTTGATGATGTTCTGTCTAATGCAGAAAAGTTGTGGGCCACTTATAACAAAGTCCAGCAAATGCTGCAGAATTACAACAAAATGAATATTGATGAAAGAAATATGAGTCTTTTTTACAAGACATTCCAACTAGATGGAATTCGACCCTGAATGTGATAAAAAGGGTCCACAGCCACTGAGGGATGTCCACACCACACACAACACCAAGACTGCCATGCCAACTACAGCTGAAATGGAGAGACTGCAGAGGTTGGAAACGCTACTGGAGCCCTGCAGGTATATTTTATTTACATCATACATTTCTTACTGTCCTGTCTGAGTGTGTGTGAGAGAGAAATAGCCTCTGTATGTGTGTAAAAAGCATGAACATGTAAAGTAAAATGTAAATATGTAAAATTAAGTGTGTTTAAAATTAAAAGAATGCAAAATATTTTGACTGACATGGGTTTGAGTTTTTTCTGTTGCAGATATGTGACTGAACTTCTGGGAGGAGAAAAAAATCCTTCATGCTCTGTGGTCCTGCCTGCTTTTTGCCATCTTTTGCGGGCGATGGAAAGCCTACGTGATCAAATTCAAGTCTACATTCACAACAGATCTGGAGTTGCGCAAGAAAAATGCCAACAGTGCATATTTGAAGATCGCCTTGGACGCAAGATTCAAGGACCTCAAGTGTATACCCAGAGCTGAGAGAGATGAAGTGTGGGCTTCTGTCACCAACTTACTCAAGGAACAGGTTGTTGCACGGCAACCTGTGGAAGTAACAACATCACAGCCACCAAAGAAAAGATTACTCCTATTGGCTGCATCGTCAGAGTCTGATTGTGAACAGGAGGAAGACTTAGTCGAGAACAGTTTGTGTCAATACAGAGGAGAGCCCTGCATCAGTACAGAACTCTGTCCATTAGGGTGCTGGTGCAAATATGCAGGCTCAAACAGCAGCGTTGTAGAAAAGAAGATGGTTTCTTTAACATCTGAAAATGTAAATGACCTCGTGTGTCTCAGCAACTGGTGTGGTGCAGAAGAGTAAGACAATGGTAAGTTTGAGAAATGGATCAATGCAATTGATTTTGTCATTGTGTAACTACTCAAATTGCATCACAGAATGTGGTTTTCTTCTTTTTTTTTACTCAAGTTCTCTTAAGTAAATCCAGTAAAAACGTGGACATAAGACTAAAAAGTCCCATACAAAGTAAATCCCAGCTGTGTACTTGTGCTCAACCAAGTCACGTCACTCTAACAGGAACACTTGTTGAACATAGGCTGTTTCTGCTGTTATTTGATAAAAGAAAAAGATTTCTGCTGGTTCTTGTTCAAGAAAACAGAAAACTGACTGATGCTTCCTGTTGCTCAGATGATGCCTCTTATAAAGTTTTGATTGTGGCTCTGGACCCTGTTTTGTTTTTACAACAATCTACTTTTCCAATAAAAGTTTGCGATGTGGTAGTTTTGAATTTATTATAGAATTTTGCATGCAACAATGCAACTGATTCAATGATACAGGACTTTTTTAAATCCAGATGTATTGACAGTTCAAGTACACTTGGGGCCCCTGGTGGTGGTGTGGACTAGTTCACTTATGCCATGGGCCTGCTGTGATTGTCAGTTTTTTAAAGCAGTTTCTGTCAGCCGAAGCACAGTTAACATTAATGCACTGATGTCTAATTAATTTTAAAAAACAGAATAACATGGAGTTTGCCAAATAAGATATTCCTGTCAGTAACTGTGGGGCACTATGTTGCATCGTCAGTCCAGCTGCCTCTGTCCATGTCAGCAGGCGGTAGCAGATACAAGGCAATTAGAACTCGCCACCACAGTGATGGCAGCTCTGCAAGACAGTGCAACACATAAAACAGCTGTCGGATTTGTATTTAATGTTCTCTAACACCTGGATAGAGATGATTTATCAGTTCCTTTATCAGTAGCATTAAGGTTTCTCTTGCTTTGAAAAACCAAAAGAAAAGTAAAACATGTTAAACTAACAAAAAATCACACATCACGTTACGTATATTAATATACTGGGTAGTGAGTCTTTTTTTAAAAGAGCGCATGGCTGTGACAGTCAGGTCAGTGCTGTGTGAGGCCAGTCCTATAATCAGGCCAACAACTGCACGTTCTCTCTATCATCTGCTTCCTCTCTTTTTCTGCTTTCTGTTGTCAAACACTGTGATAAATGTTGATTTTAGAAATCAAATTATTTCATAAGTAGGCTACTGAGGTTTGTTTACATGTTTTACGCTAATGTGCAAGTTAAGAAAGTATCAAGAATCTTTATTAATCATTTGAACAGGTTTTGATTGATAAGCAGAATTAAGCTGACAGACAATCAACTCGCATGCATCTTTTAAAAGCAAATAACATTATAAAAAAAAGACATATTATGAATCCAAAAGTTAGAAATAATCCTTTTATTTCTTTTTGAACACAAACTATAAAATGTTTATTTAAAAAATGAGAAGCCTGAAAGACTGGAAAAGTACATAGTACATTATGTGAGTTGTATTGGAAGTGGAGGGAAATTGATGTTTAGTTTGGTTAAAAATTGGTGTCATATGTAAATGCAAATCCAGCTTTACAACGTGTGTGCATATTTAATACGACTCTTTCTCTCTGACAGTTTGTTTAGTGTCTTCCAAAAAGCTGAGCTAGTCATTTTATCCCACCTGGTTATTTTTCAAAAGCTAGACGATGGCTTTTCTCTTTATTCATACTCAAAAGAAACACAATTGTCTTGTTTGTGTGTGTGTGTGTGTGTGTGTATTTATATAATATATGTATATATATATAAATTATACCAGTGCTTGTTTAGACACATATTTATGTTTTGTTTTTCTGCTTTTGTTAGAATATCAAACACCCCTCTAAATTTTATATATGCAGTCTTTTTTTCCCTCCCTCATTTTTTCTTTCCACACTCAATGTAAGCAAACCTTTTACCTGCTTAGGCTTTATTTAAAGAAGTTATTGTCCTGTCAGTGTCCTCCACCTCTGCTGTGATGCGGTGCAGGTTTTTAGAGCCTGGATTAGTCATACTGGTATAAAATATTTGCAAAATTTTATCCAAACAATATACCTTTAAAAGTCCTGAAATCAGGCAGGACCTCACTCTTTTTCTACTCTTTCATCTTTTCCTTCCTCTTCAGTTTACCCATTTCTTTTTTTTTTTTCATAATTCCATTTTTCTTTTTTACTACTCTCTAATTCTCTTTCTCATTTGCTTCCCTGTTTCTTCTACTATATGCAGCAACTGTCATTATATGTTATGGCGTATCAGTTCTCTGCATGCATATGAGCTTCTCTCTTTCTCTCTGTCTCTTTCATGTTTCCCTGGCAGTCATACATTACGTTGGAGAGACAATACCTCCTCCAGATAATGCCATAAATGAGGGAATTTACATACATATGCTCACATATGCAACCACAGCCTCTCATATCTGTCGCACTCAATGCAGGCTGGATTTCAGCTTGTGTGCTTCTGTGTGCGTGTCTATGTGTGTGTGTGTCCATGTGTGTGAAGTGGCGCTCCAGTGGGACCATCATTAGAGTGGATCTAGACTAATGACACAGGAAACTGATTCACACTGAGAGAACTTCTATAAAGCCCACACACACACACACACACACACACACATTCGGGCCTATTATGTCCCTGCTTTCAGAAGAGGAAAAGTAGGATTAGGTCTTACCATTGAAAAGTGTTATGAGTAAATTATTTACTAATTGAACTGATCAGTAATCCTCTTTACACAGTATTTCTCATTGACTCTATGTGTACACACACACACACACACATAAAATATGCATCAAAGCTTCATAATGTAATTTTATTAAAACACAGAAATTCATATCTTACATTTATCATAAGGGCGTTGCACTGTATTGTCTATTATTTGATTTACATTTTAAATTAGAGGAATGACTTCTCTTTCTCTTGTTTTGTCTCCTGTTTGAAGGCTTGTGCAGAAGGACAATGCTCAGCCTTGAAGTCGTTCGGTCTGTACCTCTATTGAATCATATGACCACATACCAAATCCTGGCAGTGTTAAAGTGCACCTGGTGATGATGTCCTGAAGTACTTTGGACTTTGTTGCTGATTGTTCCCAATTAATTAATTAATTTTGTGCCATAAAGTGCCATGAAATTAAATTACATGAAACTAAATGTTTCTCCACTTATTCTAATGCAAGGTTGCAGAGAGCTGGAACGTATCAGCTAATACATAAACTGCTCGGCCAAATAAAAAAATTCACCATAAACAACAGAAGGATACATATTGCATGGACCACCTTTACACTGTAAAATGTTATAGTATATCTTACTTAAAATAAAACGTGACCTTAACTCATTTCAGCTTACTCTGCTGATGCTCCTCACTTACACTTAGTGAAGACAATTTTCTACTAAGGCAAGTAATCAAACTCATCAGTTGTAAGTAACCTGTACGTAGGAGCATGTGTGAGCAAGAAGCATCTGCAAAACCCAGAGAAACTCGGCAGCATTCGGCATCTCTCGTTGAACACATGTGCAGTTACCCACTAACGCCGTGCTTTGTATGAAGCGTCAACCATCAAACACGAAGCGGGAAGACAGATGAGAGACGGTTGCTGCAAAGTGTCGGGGTAAGTTTAACCGGTTTTTCTATATAGCAAACTAATAGCTGGTATTTTTTTGCCATAGAATTTATTCGTAGGTTCGGAGGTTAACTTTGTTTTAGATTTAGCCATGTGTGAGACTAGCCAAAACTATGAAGTCTATTTTGTTTGTTCGTTGTTGTTGTTGCTGTGAGTCGGTTATTTGCAGTCAGACTACAAAGCTGCATTTAAATCAAACCCCTCTGATTAAAATAGGTGAGCTAATATTAATGTAAAGATTAGCGTTAGCACACGAAAGTAGAGATGGGATTTATGGCTCTTTGAAGGGAGCCGGATCTTGAGGAGCCGTTCCTTTCAAAGAGCCATTCAAA